>SSNP01000036.1:1333459-1360263 GCA_006937955.1 Pachypanchax playfairii
TTCATATTACTGGTTAATACTTAAGAAATAACCACAAAGTCCTGAAATTTGTATGAAATGGTCTCTTTAAGATCCTTTGAAGTGAGGTTTCATGGGGAGAATATGAACAGTTTGTGTTTTAAGTGTTGAATATGGATCTTTTCATGGTTTCATATTGGAAAAACCTCCATTAGTTCTGACTGGATAGATGAGCTGAAGGCACATTCTAAAACCTTTGACCCAATGTTCCAACACTGACAACAGAAATCTGCTAAACAAACAAAGATTCCTTGGCATCAGGGTAAGCTGGTAAAAACTACGACAGTGATCCTTGAAATGCTTGGCTGTAGGATGAAGGGAACCCAGAATGAGCAGTTTCCCTCCAAGAAGGACGAGGCTTGAAGCTAAGACCAACAAAGCAACAGAAAGGTGCTATTTTAATGCTAATATAGTGCTAGTTTATAACATAATAGGTGCTAAAGAAAGTGTTTATTATTCAGTAGAAAATGAAATGATGATAAAAACATTTCTGACTCTTATTTCAAATATTAAGCCATTGAATGGTCTAGATTATAAAACATTCTTATTGTTCTACTTCACACACAAAACCAGCTCCTGTTCTTCATTAATGTATTCCATTATGCCAATGCTTTTTATTACCTGTGTCATGTTTTAACTAGGGATGGTCCGATCCGATCCACTGGATCGGTATCGGGTCCGATCCAGGTCAAAATGACTGGATCGGGCATCGGATTTTTTTATTAGAACCCGTCCGATCCGATCCATAAGCCCAAACTATCTTTGAGGGAAAAAAAAGTCGTAGCGCGACCTGCCGTAACACAGGGAAGCTGCCCGTTACCATGGTTGCCATGTGCCTGTTTTCATCACGTGAGCAGAAGCCAGCAGAGCTGTTTAGATGTCAGTATCAAACAAATTTCATCCACGACATATTGTAAACAGTGTTTAGAGTGACAAAAAGAATCGGATCGGTATCGGCCGATCCTCAAAGCTGCAGTATCTGTATCGGTATCGGATGTGGAAAAGTGGTATCGAGCCATCCCTAGTTTTAACCCTGGTAACTCTAGTAGGTTCAAATAGTTAAATGAACTCTTAAGGTGCATTCACACCGGCGACTTTGTCAACGTCAAGCAACGCTGATAACGCTCCAAATTTGACGTTTGAAGTTGAAGCTCATAACGCCTGTCAGTCAGAGCGCATAGGCGTTAAAGCTCGTAAAGCCTGACCGAAAGAGCGCGAAGGCGGGGCTTCCTTTGTTATGGGATGTTCGGAGCTATGGCGGATCATATTGAGACAGTGGCTTGGATTTATTTACTTAATAGATCTAGACAACGTCGACGTCGGGTGCATCAGCGCCGTTTGTGGATACACCCCATTCTTCAGATGCGTTCTGAGTTTGGTGAGTTTAACCATTTGCTCCAGGAGCTACGTTTTCCATTTTGGTTGATCCCGCTTCTTCCCGGCTACGTGCTGTGACGTCTTATGTCACTACGATGAGACGCTCTGATTGGTTGACATGCTGCTTCAAGAGCGTCAAAAGTTCAGCTAGCTGAACTTTGACCTTTTCTAGCTTTTCTAGCTTTTCAAGCGTCAACGCCTGAAACGCTAGAAAAGCTTGAAAAGTTGCCGTTCATAATGCTCACAAAGCGACGCAGAGCCGTTGACGTCTGTCTGACGCCCGTCCACCATAGACTTTACATATGAACTTGCCGCTTATGAAGTTGATGGTTGGGCCGGTGTGAATGCACCATTAGAAGACATTTCAAATAGAAAATAATAGAGCTTAAAGCTTTTTAATCCACACTTTTCTGTTTGAAATGTGAAAGTTCTTTGAATGAGAAGCAAAAAATTAGAAAATAAGTAAAAGTCCAGTGACTTTGTCTGAACCAATCAGGAGCTCCAGCAACTTTATTCACTGTCATCTTGCAAACCATTTCATGAAGCTGTCCTCCTTTTAGGAGTACACCATTGACGTCTTCTTCCGTCAGAGCTGGAGGGACGAGAGGCTAAAGTTTGATGGACCCATGCAGGTTCTGCCACTCAACAACCTCCTGGCCAGTAAGATCTGGACTCCTGATACCTTCTTCCACAACGGAAAAAAATCTGTGGCCCACAACATGACAACGCCAAACAAACTTCTGCGACTAGTGGACAATGGCACACTTCTCTATACGATGAGGTGAGTCTCTTTAAGTGATGACAGTGAATTTTTGTTACTTGGTTCACAGTTTTACACTCATGTAGTACCTCTGCCAAGGTTCCAAGTGAGCCAAGCTTGGATCAAACACTGATGTACTAAAAGCTTGTTAAAAACTCATTTAAGGTAATAACCACTTTTTAATTTTCTTTACTGGTCATATGAGGTCTATTCTGATACAAGTGTGTACTGTTTCATTGTAATGCAATAAAAAGACACACACATAGGAAAGCTGTGTGTCTCAAGTCAAAGCAAATCCACAAGCTTTAGCAAAAAGGAATAAAAAATCTGATCCCTCACATGTTCAAAGGGTTCTATCTGCGGTGGAAAATGAAGCAGAGAAGATCTGAGTTGAGTAGAACCACAGCAGAAACAATTAACTGATATCATCTGATCGTCACACTGAATCTGTCTTCTTTCAAGTTGGCTAAAAAAAGATGTTTTAAACACATCTAAAGGCTTGAAATTAGTTTAAAAGGCAAAAATAAGATTAGGAAAGGTCTGTTGGTCTGGTATGTGTTTTTAATTATTTCTAGACTTAGAAACATCTATCATTTACATTATTAACAATACCATTTATAATCCCTTAAAACTACTTGTAAACAGACTGATAAAACCTTCATATGGTGGAATTGTTGAAGGAGTCAAAGAAACAGCTGCATTAGGGCTCCACAATATCTATACATTTATATATCTGTAATAATAAAAGATTATGATAAATCAAAAACTCTGTCACTTCGGTAATTACATGGGCCTCAGTCCCTAATGCTCAAAGCTGAATTAGATGATAGTGACTGAAATGATAAAGCACACAGACTGTTGGGAAAATCCTGAAGATAGAGGAAAATGAGGGGAGTGAGAAAAATGTAGGTTTATTGCAGCTGATCTTGTTGTCGCAATATTCATTAATGTCACAATTCAGCCCAGTTCTGTAGTTAGAAGTCTTGAAGAGTTCAGACCAAACCCAAACTTTTTAAAGCCATGAAAGTAAACAGGAAACTGAAACTCTCTGACAGCAGCGTGTCCAAATGTCGGATTTTCAGAAGCCATAACATGACCTGCATGGCCCAATCGGAACAGAGCTGTAAGTGGCTGAAATAAGGGCTCATTTCTGGACAAATTTTACAGCAGCTACATTTAAAAGCACACCAGAGCACACCCACGTCTCTGCACACCTCCTCACACTCCATTTCCTCTGTTAATAGAAGCACTGATTGAACACTGGACATGAAACATCCAGACAGCTGAGTGACGTGTAAATGAAAATGTAGGAAGGAAAAACAGTATTATAACAAAAAACACACACTGATATCTGGATTGAATAATGTTCAAGCTGTACAGAATTATACTGTCATTTCAGAACAGGATTTGAGGACATTTTCTGCCATAAACCTTCCAATTAATCTGTCAAACATCTATTTTTGTTGTCATTACACTGTCACATCATTGCTACTTTTAATGTCTTGCTTCTTATGTGTTGAAAACTTATTTGATTGCTTCATGAAGATGCTGTAGACTTGCCTTACACATATAAATGCATGTGGTTATTTTCTTTAGTCCACTTTCACACTGTAAACAAATCATCCAGAACATGGATGGTCTTTGCAGGGTCTTGGTGAGGCCTTCAGGCAAGAACACAGTGGTCAATGTGTGATAGAGCGCGAGAGGTCAGCGATGGTTTTTAACACACTCAAACTTCCATAGTGAGATCATGGCGATTTATGATTGTAGTGGTGGTGCGTTGGGTTCCACGGTGGAGCATGAGGAGCCTAATGGTGGTCTATCCAGGACTTAAAGCCCAGTGTTTCTAGATTTGAAACAGGATTGGCTATGCTGGATTACAACCTCATCACATGACAGCGTCATGCCGGTGTGTTATTATGGAAAGCAGGTAATATCAAATCGTGCCCATTCTTGGACGCCTAATTTCCCCAAATACAATGTAAAATATGCCAAAACAAACTTTAAAACACTGTTTTTTTACAGCTCTTTGAACGTTCCCTAAGAACGGCACGTCTGCATCAACTGCATCAAAACGGTGTTTTGAGCACCCTAAAACATGCAGCTTTGTTATGTTGAGTGCCATAAAATACGCCGTTCTGAGGTAGGCGTTCAAAGTGCTGTAGAAAAAATGCATGTGTATTTTTTATTTGGGGAAATTAGGCGTCCAAAAATGGGTGCTATTTGATATTACCCGGTTTTCATATGTTATGATTTTCTAGCATGTAATTGCATGTTGACATGGTCAGAGAGAGTTGTACCAGTCAAGGGGCTCAGGACACTGACAGGGGTGTTTTAGTAGGATTGTTGTGGGAACTTACTGTTGAGGTATTGAGTGTGATGAGGGTAACGGAGAGCATCTTAAAGCAGTACAGAATAACTTCTCTGCAGTCGTGTTTCAGACAGCCGTTGCTGGAACCGGTGTTGCTACCTGTTGAGATGTGCACCTGATTCCTTCTGCACATGTGCAGTTCTACAGTCTTGACTTCAATAAACATTTATTTTTGTTTCTAAATGTTTCCATAAATACATTTCACCTATCAAATAAATTCTCCCAGGACAGAAACACTAAATATGATGTTATTTTTACTTTCTTTGCATTGTCAGAGCGACAGGCAAATGTTTGGACACACCCAGAGGAGAAGGACCCAACAATGGTCGATAAGGACCCGGAGGGCTTTTATATAGAAAATATCAGAGAAGGATCATAAAAATATGTTTAAATAATTAACAGGAAACACTCACCATAAACAAGAATACTGTATAAACATCTAATAACATCTTATTATGAAATAAGTTAATTCGTACTATGGAGGCATTTTTCATCAAGGCAGCATAGAACACCACTTCCTGCTGCAATCCGAATTACTGAAGTTATTTAGTCTATTGTAAAGCCTTGAGGGCCACTATTCTGCATGTTTTAGACGTTTTCCTGCTTCAATACACCTGATTCCAATCTGCAACATCTCAGCAAGTCCAGCAGAAGGAGGAACATCTAAAACATGCTGGGTATTGGCCCTTGAGGCCTTGAGTTGGACACCCCTGGTCTAATATAAACCTGAACATGGTTTTCGGTTAGTATCCACTTAGACACGTTTCAAAACTGTAGCTTAAAGTTTTAAAAGTTATTTTGAAATTTAGAAAACCTATTTGGTGATTTTTCTGAGTGTAGCAGCATCTTGATTGTCTTCAATCTGAACATGGTTTTCAAATTAGCCACTACTTCTGTTCATATCCAGTGTGAAGGGGGCCTTATATTTTACAGTTAAGACCTACGAGTAGAGGTAGGTGAAGCAAAAAATCTGAAAAATGAAGCAAGACTTACATACTAAAGCCTCGGAGTCACTTAACATAACAAATACCAAGTAAACTCCAGTGTGTGACGCTCCAGAGGAAAGACTGATGCTCTTTTTACTCACTTCACAGGTAATATTCAGCTTTAAAATATAAATCCATCTTACATGAAGTTCAGTCTGGAGGGTTTCGACACTTCGTTTTGATTAGCACTCTTTACTAGACAACCGCTTAAATCCAGTTTATCAGCACGTCTGCAGCAGCTGAAATGAAAAATGCTGTGAAGGCCTCAGCTTTGCTGGATTGCATCATTATTTCTCTAAAAGGAAAAAGCTGATTTTGTCTCCCTGTTACTTCTGCTGTCTTATTTTTGTCAAAGCATTTTATCTCTCTGTGACAGCTCATCTCAGTATAACACAACAGCTGTTTCTCTGCTAGTAAATGTGATTTCATAAAGAAACTAAATGTTTTTTGTAAACAATGAGTTGGTTTATTACCAAAACATTTTTGCACAAATGTGCTAAGTGGCTAAAATGAGTTTGTAAACATCGAAACACAAATGAAATCACATTTGAAGCATGAATTTTGTGCAAAACCATCATACAGGGATTAAAAGGGCTGCACATTTTTCTGACATGAGGGAAAAAACTAAAGTAGGTGGTTTAGCAACATGGTGGCAGCATTTTGGGGTTCTGGGTGGCAGCTTGTCCCTGAGTTGGGGCCGACCTGCACCTGCACAAATCGATTTCTGGGAATTTGATTGCGCTGACCTCATGCCTGGCCTACAACCCCAGCAGGTGGTGGCATCCTGCTAGCATAGCATGATGCTCCAGCATTATGCCGCTTCTTGACACAGTCTGGGAGAGTTGTGTCAGTGTAGGGCCGGGGGCAAGGTGCAACCATCATAGGACCATTTTAGGAATGTTTTGTAGACATGTAGAACACAGTCATGGTGCAGGAAAGTCTCAAGAGTGCAGAAAATCACTGATAATACACAGAAAGTTGCAGTATCATAATTAGCTTCACACTATAGGTAGGGAGTTTTCAAAATTTGCTGTTCCAACAAGCTGTGGAAAATCTGGAAGGTGCACAGGGGTCGTTATCCTGTCAGGGGGCTTATGACCTTTACAGCATTTGTCGCGTTACCTGGCTCAGTGAATGAAAAGCAAATTGCACAGAAAATTATAATATCTTTTTTATAGTGATGCTGCTTGACTGTCTCCATAGAACATAGATTCAGATTTGCTATTACAATATAAGGGTTTTTTAATCCCTCTGATATTTTAGAGGTGTTTCCATGACATCGGCTGAATTAATTAATCAGCTGGTAAAAACATGCACAAATGAATAAGTACCACCTCTCCTGTACTTTGCTTACACATTTTAAAAAAGATCGTGGCGATAGAAAACTTTGTAGCTGTTGTGTTTTGCTCAAGGTAAAGCTGTTAAATTATGTTTTCTTTGAATTCTGTAATCTTATTATGTTTTGTCTTTTGTTTCTATGAGGATCTGAATACAGTTTAGCGATTAGATGAATGACATCAATTAGTCGCTGATGTAAGTGCTGTGTGATATGCAGTGGTGCGATGCTCGCGTTTGATTTATGTTGCATTGTGTTAATTTACGTAGTTATTGAGCCACTTATCAGTAATGAGACAGAAAGCAGCCAAGAGGGTGGGAGACAAAAAATGAGCACAGGGTTGCTGTAAAGGCTATGAGGAGCTAATTAGAAACATTAAGTTTGCTTTTAGGAGCATGCCAGGATGTTCTACAAGTTCTAGAATAAACTTCACACAAAGAACGCTTGGCAACATTAAAATAAAGTTAATTTCTCATTATATTAACTGTTTTATCTATGGAGGGGTTTCAAGTTCATGATACATATAAATGTCTCGATCTTAAACAAGCATGAATGTCTGTATTTCTACAGCTCACTCAGCTGAACCGACATTCTTCAGAAATAAGAATTACACTAAAGAAAACTGCATTTATTCACTCTGTTATTACTTTACAATCCTGGTTTTTCAAATAATTTAATCCTGAATTGATGGATGGGATATAAATATTGTAATTGAGTTAGAAAACTCCTATTTTGTTAGATGTTATAAGGAAGCCAGTCCACTGAAGGAGGTTTTTTTATGGGATTCTGTCATGTTGATGAAATATTTATGAGTGAGGTAATGTGAACCATATTTATTGGTTTTATTCAGGGAACAAGAAGTTCCTCCAGTTTATTAGTCTCAAGCCTGTATCCCACTGGGCTGCAACTGTTAGTAAAAATTTGTATGTGACACTTGTGAGGGAGTTTCTAAATGTCTCAATGTTGCAATTCAGTTAAATTTGCAAAACAAATCTTTCAAATAGTTGGTCGTCACGGGCATCTAGAACCCCCTCAGTTCAGTATCTGCGTGTCAAGGTGGGGCTGGCGACCTGGAAACAAAGCTATGACTGATCAGAGACAAAACCAGGAGTATGATTTTTTTTTTTAACTAAACTGTAACAAATTAGAACACTGAGGAACACTGCACAACATTCAAATGTGTGTATTTTGTGACAATTTTGTTTTCATCTGATCGCAAACAGCCCAGTAAGACACAGGCTTCAAATGTCAAAATAAAAAATTTGCAAAATAATCTAGTTAAAGAGAACTCACCTGGGGATTTTTTTTTGGAACACTTAAGATATTTTACATCCAAAAACCAATGTGTGGTCTTCAATTATCTCTGTTTCTGCTGCTTCTTCAGGTTGACTATTCATGCAGAGTGCCCCATGCACCTGGAGGATTTCCCAATGGATGCACACGCCTGTCCGCTGAAGTTTGGAAGTTGTAAGTCAGCCTAAATAAACAGCTGATAACTGTCAATACAAGCATTCCATGACTTAGCATAAGAAGAAGAACAGAGAAAACCAACGTATTTAACACATCGCGATCCATTGGTGAATAGTTTAGAATTGAACACCATTTTATGGGGGGCACTAATCAATGCACTGCATGTTGGCGTTATAATAGTACTGTAGATGTTTCTGATTTATCTGTGCTTTTAGAATCTTTTTTTTTCTCAGACAAAATATTTGCTTAAGGGTAAAAGAATTTAATAAAAGTGCTCAGAGTAAACTTTGTATTTAGAAAGCACGATGTCTGTTGGTGCATACGTTGCTCCGAAGATTCAAATCAAATGAAAAAAAAATAAACATCAATGCACTGATGTAAATTTAGGACTACAGCAGATCTTTAATCCTTAGTGTTTATTTTCTAAAGAGTTCCAAAACTAATTCAGTGGTAGTTTAGTCAGAAAACAACTAAAGTGATTCGGATGCTGGTCTTTATCAGTAAGACATTAATATCAGTTTAGAGTCATTTTTATAATATTATTACAAAAGAAATCAGGAGGTAAATTTGTAAGTAAAGGTCAACACGCCTCAGCTCTGCTAGATGCCTTCAGGTGGCTCTGCATGGAAAATAATTAAGTGATTATATAGCTGCGTGAGTTTGACTCCATCTGGGGAACAATTGTCCCTCAGCGCACCCTGTAAGCACATCTACACTGGATCTATCAGGTTCTCTACACAGAGGTGGACAATGTGTCTCTATCCGCTTTCAGTAATGTTTTTTAATCATCAAATAGCTAATTACAGCTAAACGTATTTTGAAATTAATATTTCAACATGAAGCTGTAAGAACATGAATCAGAGTAAACACAAACAAAAATACCTCAGGTGTGTTTTTATCATGTTTTTGTCTGAAAAATATCCTTCATGTACATAAAGGGGCGGGACTTAAAACTGTAAACTGCCTCTGGAAGTGCTTGATTACACTTCAGTGAAATAAAATACAAAAAAAATTCATTTAAACTTGATCTTTTTAAGTCTGATTTGTATTTGTTTTCATCCCCTCTTTGTTCCTAGATGCTTACACCAATAATGAGGTGATCTACCTGTGGACACAAGGAGACGAGAGGTCTGTCGCTGTGGCTGAAGACGGCTCCAGGCTTAACCAGTATGACTTGCTGGGGCACGTTATTGGCAAAGAGACCATCAGTTCCAGCACAGGTACCCCACATTCTCAACCCAGACAAAAATCTCTGTGGGTTAAGAACCAGACACAACACGTTTTACTGAGCTCGGCTGCTGATTTCTGTTTCAGCTGAGAAAAATGCAAACAGTGGAAAAAAAAATAAAAATTAGCATTTCAAAGGTGAAACTTCTATTTTTCAATATCTCATCTTCTTTTCTGCTTATATTCAGTAACAAATTAAACTGCGCTGATTTGTTTCTTTCGGCCAACTTTAATAAGTGCAAAACCACAGCAAATATTCTCCAGCCTGAGCTTTTGTGCACATAAACATTTCTTTGTTCTTATTAAAACAGTAGGAGTCCTTTTATCTGTCACAGAGAAATAATGACTTTTTGTTTCTTCAGCGGAGATCTTAAAGCTCATGTTAGCTGCATATTCCTCTCAGCCATTTTAAAGACTGTGGTAGCATTTTTTTTAAACACATTTATTACAAACGACAGTGAGAAATCTGAAATGTAACAGTAACGTGAAGCGCCAGCTATAGAGTCTGCAAAGCTGCAGGTAAAGCATTGTTTCTGTTGATCACAGACAGACAGCAGAACTCACAGCTGAGCTTCCCATTTCTAAAGCTTTAACCTCAGTGTTGAAGCTGTTTGCTCATGCAGCTCTCAGGAGGTGAGTTACACAGTCTCAGAGGTCTGTCCGACTTCAGCTGTGACTGAAAACTCTTTCTTTGTTGCTGTTTTCAGAGAAAATCTTTAAATAACTGCACCTGTTCGGCTCGAGAAAAGAGGATCTCCTTGTGTCTTTTACTCGACTGTTGTAGTTTTTGTTGAGTCGAACTCAAGGTCGAGAGCGAGTTACGGAGGTAGTTTCGTGGCAACAACAAAAGAAACTCCTGCAAGTATCGAAATGTGTTTCCTAATCGACTTCATCTGATGGGATGTCAGAAAATCTCATTTTCTTTGACCGTAATCTTAATGGGACTACAGTGAGCACAGGGAATGGGCAGATTTCAGCCCCTTTAGCTGCGGTCAGAATCTCATCAGACAAAACCACCTCGGGAAATGGAGGGTTGTTTTTTTTTCCTCCTATCTATGCAACACAGATTGCAAACCTGGGCTCGAGAGCCAGCGCTTGTAGGGAAGCTGTGAATCTGGATGTTTTCTGCCATCAATGACAAATACAAATGGGTGAGAGCCCAGCTGGCACACAATCTCTCAGCACAGCGATAGACAGGTAAATGTGTGTGGAATGGAATATTCCCGGGAAATGTCAGAACGTAGAATTAACCGGCTTGGTGTTGCTTTGAAAGTACAGCATTTTAAACTTTCAGGTACAGGAAAAGGGTTTTATATTCAGATGTTCCTGTCAAGTGATGCAAGAGGATTGTGCCTCTTTTGGCCCAGTTCCAGTTTTATGACTTGGTTTTATTATTATATATATAATGAAAAATGATGTTTTTTTCACATCAAGCTTGTTTAAATCATCAAATCTTTAAATAATATTTTCTGTTGCTAATGTTCCCTCAAATTCACCGTTATCTGTTTTTCAAATTGATCTAAAAGAGATTGAAAGCATGTAGGATTATTTAAACAGCACTGCTGATGGTTTCTGAGTCTTATTACTAATCCAGAATCTCTTTGTCTCTCTTTCTGTGCTGCTCTTTTCCTTCAGGAGAATATGTTGTGATGACGACATATTTCCATTTGAAACGTAAAATTGGCTATTTTGTGATTCAAACCTACCTTCCGTGCATCATGACTGTCATACTGTCTCAGGTCTCCTTCTGGCTTAACAGGGAATCGGTTCCTGCTCGCACTGTGTTCGGTAAGTGCCAAATAAATGAGCCACGATAAATGAGAGTGAGATTTAACTTGTCAGTCAGTTATACATTCTCTATACTAGTTTTTGTGTTCAGGGTCGTAGGAGCTGGTGTTTATCTGCATCAGACTCTGGGTGAGAGGTGGGGTTACACCTGGACAGGTCGCCAGTCCATCACAGGGTCACAGACAAACTACTCACACACACTAGTATTAAGTTGTGATGATAAAAAATTAGTAAGTTTCCTCATAAAACATTTAAAATATGTCAGACCATCGCTGATGCAAAAATACTGACATTTGCCTGCTTTGATTGGAAGTTCTCTGATTTACTGAGTTCTATCAAATATAGATAAAACTCAAGTTTTAATAACTGAAATAATTCCACTCATGGCTCAGATCGCAAATGTTTTTGTGTCTGAGAGATAACGAAGACGATCAATCTGAGCTGCAAATAAAAGAAACCCAAACAAAGATCTAATGTTTCACAAAGAATAAAAGATGAAGGGAAATTATTTAAAAGACTAAACTATTACTTAATTTCTTGATTTGATGTGGTGCTGTCACTGGCCTTTTCTTTACAAAAAAAAAATCATAGTTTAGTTAAATAAGGTTAGGTAAATAACGGTTTATTATTTTTATTAATTAATTTATTTATTTAATATTCGTGTATTTTACATTTTCAGTTGTTCTCACCAAAAACTCGGCCATCCAGATAAATATATATGTGTGTGTACATATATATATATATATAATGTCTCCTTTCAGAATACCCATGCTTCTTTTTAAACAGAAATACACTGTACAGTTAAAAATAGAGGAATGTTGTCAGGTTATTCAGAAAGCATAACTTGAAAATTAATCAATCTCAGTCTAAAGAACTGATTTGGTGTCTATCGGTCTTTTTGTCAGTTTGTAATTTTTCATCCTGACTCACTGTAATGAGTTGACCTGCCCATTCTTGCACATATGTTCCTATTTAGTATCTCCTGTGTATCAGTTTTTATGAAATAAGATAGATTGGAACAGAGAGGAGATTGTTTTTATGTGGTTGGATGGGTGATCATTGTCCGAACCAAATCTCATTCCCAGCAACGCGGACTGAAAGGCCGGCATGTGAAATGATCTGTGAAATTTTTCGTTTATACCTCAGCGGATTCATTTCCAGATTAATTCATTTTAGTTGACAGAAATCTGCTGTGCATTTTTCACCGTCGAAACTTTTCCATGATGATCACGCGGTCCTGCTAACGAGGCTGCTTGGACCAAACGAATTCAAACAAGCTAGCAGCTAACTTTCAATCATTTGTTCCAAACTTTCTCTTAGAATGGAGTTATATAACAGGATGATAGTCATTATTTCTTTTACTTCTTTTCATTTTGAACCTTAAAAATCCACAGTGTCACATGGGAATCCATTTATTATTTATTTATTAAACAATTCATGCAACAAACTGCACAATGCTGTAATGATTTCATGCATTGAGAACTAGTTTCTGGTACTTTGAACCTGAAACACTGACCCAGTGCACTTGTGATGTTCATGCAGCAGTGAACTGTGTCAGCACGATGAAGCTCAACTCTCCGATTTATACTGGACATTATGTAAAACTCTGCAGCCAAGTCGACCTGACTATTGTTTTTATTCTAAAGCTGAAATTTCACTCTAACTTTAAACCTATGTAGCGTTTCTGTTTCAAAGACATGGAGGACACAATTTTTTTAACCTTTACACAACATAATCGGGTAGGATTGCTTTAATGGTTTATTTATTTGTTTGTGTGTTTATTTATTTATTGTGAAGTCAGCTGTTGTGCACTAACTCCAAAATGCACGACGAGTCAAACGTTTGGACATGTCTGTCCAAACGTCTCACTGGCAGTATAAATCTCAAAGAAACAAAGTTTTTTTACCACATGAGATTGTAAAAAAATTATTTTAAATTGCAGGGTTTTGTGATGTTTTGTGTCACCTTGTGTCTCACCACAATATGTTGCTTTGTAGTGTAAATGCTCACATCGTACCACGTTGTATTTTATTGTTGTAATTGTAATATATCGTTGCAAGTTTCATATTGTATCTTTGTCGTGCATCATTTTTGGATTGAATCATAAAATATGATATTGTATGTGTATTACAATGTGATATATTGTATTGCATTCCATGGCAATGTATCGTAACCTTTCATGTTGTATCGTTTGGCATCACAGCATATTGTATTGTACTGTAGTGTTTGACATCGTATCATATTGTAATGTTTCGTTATTCACTGGTGAGAAACTGAGAAAAGTTTAAAAGTTATCATAAAGTTTAAATCATGAAGAATACTTTTCCAGTTTCCCAATAAAATAACATTTTTCTTTATCTTTTCGTTTGTCTTCAGGGGTCACCACCGTCCTAACCATGACCACTCTGAGCATCAGTGCTAGAAACTCCCTGCCTAAGGTGGCCTATGCCACTGCTATGGACTGGTTCATGGCCGTGTGCTATGCCTTTGTCTTCTCTGCCTTGATTGAGTTTGCTACAGTCAACTACTTCACCAAACGCAGCTGGGCATGGGATGGGAAAAGAGAGGGCATGGAAATAAGGGTGAGTGATGAAAAGCAATCCCTCCCACCTGGACTTCAGATTCGTCACGATGATTAATACCCGCAGACGCTTCATTATGTGACATTTTAGACAGTTTGTCACCTAAAAAGTCTGCTTCCTTCTGCTTAAAGCGTTTGAAATGAAATAAGATTTGATAATGGAACAAATACTCATTGCACTTTGGAAACACATTGAAAGTTTCTTTTTTAACGCAGCCTTGAGTACTCTATAAGGACTTTAAAGAGACCTTTTATTTATTCATTACCATCCAAATGGAACAGGAACATTGGGGCGGAACGGTGAGAGTAAAAACAGAAGTAAACTCCCAGAGATGTTGGCCCTGATTTACAATCACAGCAGCATATGTTCAGCTCTCATTCTAAAGGCAGATGGCATCTTTACATCTGTATGCTGATTAAAACAGGAACGTTCCATAAAATAAATCACCCGAAGCTGACAGGGTTTTTTTTTTTTTCACAGCAGAAGAGCAGATAACTTATAGTTTACTTATTTATTAATAGTTTGGAGTATGTTGTTTACAAGGACACATGAATAGGAGTGGATTTTTTAAAAGACTATTGCTCTCTGGGCTTGACCCATTTACTGTACTGATTTTTAGATTAAACAGCTAAATGTAGATGCAGGAATTTAAATAACTTGCAATATGTTCACATAAATGTAGCGTGTTGTGACTCTAATAATAACCCCTCCACTTAAGAATGCTATAATCTTGGGGGGGGGTTAGGAGCAATCACACAAGCTTAGTGGCTTTGGGTGGGATCAGAGAAAGTTGTTAAATTATTTCTTTGACAGTTTTCTTTGATTCACATAAAGGACAGATTTATAGTCTGCATACTAGAGAGAGATTGACATGTAAACAAAATGTTTTCCTTCCGTCAAATAGCAAGATTTAGTTTTCTATCTTTTAGTTAATAATAAATTGTTTCCTTGATATTTTTTAGATCAGTTTCTAACAGATCTTTGCAAGCTGTCAGGATGTCAGAATAAAAAGATGTCGGGTGCTTGTCTATGTTTATATGAGGTTAGAGTTTAAAACCTTGAATTATTTTATGTAAAAATGCTCCTGCGGGTCCAAAGCTGAACTTTCTGTCTGCTTGTAATGCTTAATTTGCAGCGCCTCATTTTTTTCCTTTAATATTTCCTGTATATCCACAAAAAGCTGTTCTAAGATTGTGTGGAGGTCAGTGGTGTGAGAGCATAATTCAAACCCAGGTTTAATCTTAAACTGCCCATTTTGGATTAAAAACTTCAGGGTCGATTAACGATTTGTTACCAGTTTAACTAGTGTCATCTGGTTTCTGCGCAGATCAAACATCTATTTAAGAAAAAAGCCTAGAGATGATCACAAACATTACATTAGTCACAGTAATAGATGCTCACATCAAAAAGTTGAAACTGTTATTTATTTCTTGGAACAAAACTCCATGGTAATAAATCTTGTGTCATTGCACCCATGAAAAAAACTTGCCAAATCTTTCCTGCCAATGCCAAACTGCTTATTCTGCTATTAAAGTTTGCAAGCAGCTCATTCCACCCTCTCCATTCCAGAAATCTGGAGATAGTCTTTGATAAACCCACTTTATGGGAGTGAATGTCGTCATATTGGAGGATAGATTTCAGTCCCAGACTCTGGAGGTACGGGGTTGCCACTGGTTGAAGAATCTCATCTAGATGTCTCTCCGATTGTCTCCAATACACAATAACGTATAAAGTAGAGATGTTCAGATTGACCCTGATACCAGTCCAACCATGTATCAACCTGATACTAGTATTACTTTTGCATTTTTTTCTGCTTAACAAGATCTTTACCCGTTAGCTGGTTGAACTCAGTGCAGCTGAGTGGTTGAATTTTAAAACGTCTAATTATTTTGGTGGTTATACAAGTTACTTCATCACTTTACCATAAAAAGTGACCAAACCGAACTGCTTTCATTTCCTTTTAAAACAACATGTTAGCATGTTGCAACGTTTTACAACATTTATGAGTGAAGTAAAACAGATGGAGCCAAGAGTTGTCAGCTGCTCTGATACACCTATAGTACCTTGATAAGGACACTGATCCGATACTTACAAAACAAATATTAAAAGATATCTCAATGAAATGTGGGTAAAATAACCCCTTTATACTGAAAGAATCATTCATGCAAACTGATAAAAGCAAAAAAAACCTGTTGCAGAATGTAAACAAAGAATACAGTGACAGGATGATCCAATCAGATACTCTTAAAATAAAGGAGTCGAACCATAAAAATGGTGAATTGTCTCAGAGATGAGCACTTTGGCGCAGCTGCTGATAAATCAAAAACACTTGTCAGCTGTAAACACCTTATAAAAAAAAATATTTCTGTCACAAATCTATTTTCCTATTTTTGTAGAAGCGGTTTGACACAATCAGCACAGTTTCCCTTATTCTTATAAACATATAGCTTGACATTTGCTCTTCAGACTGACAGGTAGAAATGCACAGTGCTCTTATAGAACGTTTCCGTCAGCCAGGATGATTTTTTTTATTTTTTTTAGAAGGCTTGTCTTAATGGCAGCAGCCTGGACCACGTTCTCATGGGCTGTGCTGAGCATGCAGTTGTCATGATAGATAAAAAGGAAGGAGGTCATTCTGACCGACAAGCTACTCTCGTCACACTCCCTGCAAGAATGAGCAACTGCAGAGCAATCAGCTTTTAAATCAGTTTTCCTTTAACGTACAGAGCAAAAGAAAGCGTATAAAAAAGGAGGGGAAGTACGCTTTTATGGAAAGATGTTTTAGCTCAATTTGCTATCAGAAGCGAGCACATCCTTTAATGGAAACAACGTCTCCCCGGGCTTGTCTTTAGATCTAAAACAGTGAGCTGTAGACAAGTCCATCCAAACTAATTTTCTTTGCTGCCTCTTAAACATCAGTGTCTTTGTCTTCTTTTCTCATTTTAACATTCTGTTTGGCAAATCATCCACCTGATTTGCTTCCTCTTTTCCAGCTTGAGGTGTGCTTAGTGCAAGAATTACTATATTGGGAGTTTTTGGTTTGAAAAACAAATTTTTGACACATGACACCTGATTGGAAACTCCTGCATGAGAAATCATGGACTGGAGGCAGAAGCACTGGCTGATTGTGCAGTGAATCTCCCAGCTGGAGACAAGGAGTCATCCCTGTTTCCAGTGTAACTGCACCTGCAACACAAATGACAGCACTGACAGACATTTTTATCACAATCATTTCATAGAAAGGAAAAGACTTGTCATCCACCCGTCTGCCAAATCTTTCCTGTCTGAAACAAGCTTTTATAATGGAAGTTTGAATGAAAAAGAAAGTTAAAACTAGGGTTGTGCAAATAATCAAATATTCGATGTAAAATGTAATTTTTAATCAGATATTTAGTTTTCATCTTCTACCACAACCCCGACAGTCTCTGCATCAACCATCAGCTGCTGCTGTTCCAGCATCAAACCAACTTTTATCAGTGCTCAAGACCACGATTAGTTCCATCTGCTTTTAGAAACAGGTGCTCTGATATTCATGGGATGCTCCAACAGTTTAATGAGGTAAAATAGAAATAAATTGAGGTTATATGTTTCCTGTTTGGTTCCAGGAGTGGTCTGAGTGAAAACTGGTACACTGACTAAACCACACACTGTAAAAAATGAAAGAGGTAAAGTCCTGATTTTTGCAAGTGATACAACGTCAAAATCTGGTCATGCCGACAGAGCAGGTAGACCGGACCACAGGCTTTTTGGATGGAGGCAGTGTGTGAGTCTGAACAAACAGGTGTGCAGCTCATTAACCTGACTGATGTGTTAACAGGCCAACAGGTTACAACAAATCTTGTGTTTGTATATATTTCTGTTAAAAGTGGTTAAAATATTTTTGTCCAACAATATTTGAGCTCCAGTTTTTATTTTAAATGAATGTATTTAATGAAATGGTGGAACCTTGCAGAGGTGCTGAGGGGGTCGTGGGAGTTTGGTTCTTTGGTCAACATTTGTTTTGTGGACTTGGATAAGGCTTATGGTCCCAGGTGTATTCTTTGAGCCCACTTACACAGGCTACCTGGTTCTGTACACATTCCCAGCACATCTGCCCAGTGGTTTTGGACTTCATTAAGACTGCCCCTGGACACCGATCCGGTGTAGATATGGTGAGGATCCCGACTCTGGTTTTATGCAGATGATGGGGTTCTGTTGGCATCTTTGAGCCACGACCTTCAGCTCTCACTGGGGCCGTTTGCAGCTGAGTGCCGGGATGAGAGTCAGCTCCAAATAATCTGATTCAGTGGTTGGAAACCAGACAAATGTTGAATGTTTTTCCATCTTTGTCTCAAGCGGAGCAGATTTGGTATCATGGTGTCTTGTTCATGAGTGATAGCATGTTGGAGCAGGAGATGGTCCGACAGATTGAGACGTTGCTTTTGTCTGTTATAGTGAAGAAGCAGCTAAACCAAATAGCAAAGTTCTTAATTTACTGGTGTATGTTCTAACCCTCACCTGTGGTCATGAGATCTGGATTATGACCAATAGGACAGGGTTGTAAGACAGGTGACTGGGCCCAAGTGGGCCTTGAATTAGAGCCGCTGCTCCTCCGCATCAAAAAGAATTAGCCGAGGTGATTTAGCATCAGATACTGAAGCTTCCTGGTTGCATCCTTGTGGAGGTTTTCTTGGCACGTCCCAATCCTACTGAACTAGTCATGACCCGAGATGCAGAATAAAGTAGGTGGTTGAACTTTTTGTGAAATTCCATGAACTTTTTATGGGTTAATAACTTTTTCTCTCTGCAAAAATCAAAAAATGGTACAGAGTATTTTCTTTAGTATCTGTTTTAAGCTCAAGATTTTTGTTTTGTTATAATCCTGCTGGAAACCTCTTTTTATTTTTGACATTTTTGTTGTTGACAGCAGTCATATTATTTATCATTTGCCTCATTTAAAGTTATTTGTAACTGTCCACATATGTGTTTTAACACTGGCAGCTGAGTTGTTTACATCAGGCTGAATTGGGTTTTATCTGATATAGTAGTACAAGAAAATATTTGTCTGTCTGCAGAAGAAAAATTCTACTTCCAGTCCACATCCTTATACGACCCCACGCTCACATAATTAAAGCAATTAATTATAAAAACACTTCATCTCCTGTCATAAAGTTGGACAAATTGTCCCGTGGTTCAGCTGCAGACACGACTTTCCTCCAGGATTTTTTATCACTCTCTAACATACTCAAATTTTGAAGCACTTTGCAGAAATTAGGTAGACAATGTCAAAAATGCATTGTATTTTTTTCTTAAGCTTGCTAAATTACTTTGAACCATGCACAAGAATTTTCTGACAGAAGTAAATTACTTTGAGTGACATAGTAGCTTCATAACAAAATACGTACAGCGCAATGCCACAGACGGTTTCCCCGATAATTAGACCATATAAATTACTGTAGATGACACTGCAGCTAAAAAGCTATAGAAAATGACTCTGTCTAGCTCATTAGTCAGATTATTGTGCAAAAAGCATCCGTAATGCTAAAGACCGAAGAGCCCAGAGACCTCTGATTAAGTTCAGATCACATGTTACTGTAGTAATTCATCTTTTGTGCTGATGTAAGCCGTCATTGTGACCGAGCAGCCTTGTACTGTGTTAGATGGAATAGCATCCACTTATCTGGGAGCATCAGTGGGACCCTCAGTTGTTTGCAAGCTTTATTAGACCTCGGTGAGACTTGCAGTCGAAGCAGTATAAGGGTCATTGTTCAATCTTACTTAAAGAGAAAGCACAAGGCATTTTATCCCTGACGGTCCTGTTCTCCTTCACCTTGGACCAAGAAGTCTGGAAGTTGCCAAGTTAACAGCTTTTACAACTCCAGCCAGTAATTCTTGTGATTTCTAACATTAAATAGATAGTTCAGACATTTTGAAATGGCAATCTTTTTTAAAAACAGATAAAAACACATTAAATTTGCTTTTCCCTAGTTCTATCTGTTTTTATATCCGTGTGTTACGCTGTGTTTTAATGTGAAGCACTTTGTGATTTTTATCTTGAAAGGTGCTATATAAATAAAGTTTTACTCACTTACTGTGTAAAGATTATGAAAGATTAATGTATTACCTGATTTTCATCTTTAAACGACATCAGTTTAGAGAAATTGAGTTTAAGTCTGAAATGTTTGCTAACCAGTTCAAACCCATCCAAGATCATACCAAACTATTATTAGCTCATTAATCACTATTTCATAGTAATTTTACAGTATACAGATATTACCATACATTTACATTTGGTTTATTATAAGCACAAATAACAACAGTAGCAGCTAGCTGTAGCAATACGATTGAATATTAGCATTTGAATGAACTGCTATGACATTTTGAGGACTGTATTTGCTTTAAGATGAGACCATAATAACAAGCTGAATAATGGCATTGACATTTGGACAAGCCATTAGCTTATCAGCATATTTCTTCTCCAAACTGAGGTTGTTCAAACACCTATTTGCAACATATTTATAGTTAATTAGCCCTTCTACACAGTTTTACTTCAAAATGTCCAAACTATCCCTTCTGTTGAGGACTTTAGTGCAAAAAACTGATTTATTTGCAATATCTTTGTATATTAAAATAAAGATAAATTCTAAGAACATATTTTTGTGGAGTTATTTGCTAAAACTCATCCATTCTGTGTGAACCATGTTGGAGGATTAAAGATATTAAAGATGAAATTTTAAATAAACTGAAAAAAGGTTTTCAAGGAAAACTAATGTGAGCATTGAAAGTAATGCACCCTGTTGCTTGATATGCATCGTTTTAGTTTTGCTTCAGATCTGAAAAGGACTATTTTGGGAATGGATGGTATAAAGGAAATTGCCACAGTACAAAATCACACTTCATGGCACACGGGAAACTAATAGTCTGCTCTGTAATCCATCTTACTGCCCTACTTGTCCCCACCAACGTCCACCACGAACATCACACTGAGCTCCGTTTGGCTGACAGGATCCTCCAGAGATGTGTGTTTAGTTATGAGAGAGTAGCTAATAAAAATGTGTCTTGTGTGATTTCAAAGTAAAAGACAAACTAATCGTGGCTCTGAAGTAGCAGGAAGACGGCACACTCTCCAGCTTGTTTTATCACGCACACACAAGCCTTTTTCATGTTTGTTTTATCACAAGCTGTTGACTTGAAGAGGCCTGGCTCCCGTCATTGATACAGTATGTCAGACATGTTTTAAGGCGCTCTTATTTTGCTTTGTTTCTAATCCTGCTCTGTGCTGTTACTGCTACTGTTAGCAGTAGCAGACGCCAGTCCAGCCTGGTTCTGCAAAAAAAAAAAAAACAACTGTTACTTTATTCAGCAGTTTAATATTTTTGTCATGATATTTTTCTTCATGACTTCTTTTCTTTCTGCAATCCAGATTTGTATAATGTAGTATAAAACTGTAAAATGTTCAAAATCACCTCCAATTAGATATTGATGAATAGAGTCTGTAAGTTTGGGTAATTTAACATATAATTGGTAAACTTTTTTTCTTTTCTACTTTTCTTTTCAGGAACCGTTTCAGGCTAACATGGCCAGGATTAAAGATATGGTTAGGCTTTTGTTTTGTTCTTGTGTGTGTCGTGTCTCGTGGTGTTGCTTCTATTTCCTCTTTATGAGTTCAAATGGAAGTATTGTTGTAGTTTGGTGTTTCGCTACTGACAGCCTCAACTGCCTTCTTCCTTTTCAGAGAAGAGAATCTTCCACCTTGACCAAAAAGTCCAACAACACCTTCAACATTGTCGGAACTACCTACGGCATCAACGTAGCCAAGGACCAAGGCTTAACGACCATCTCTAAGAGCGCCCCCGGAGCGCCGGGGAAACACTCCTCCTTTCTGCACAGATTCGATGACCCCTACTTAGAGGCCAAGAAATCCTACAATCGCGTCAGCAAAGTGGACAAGATATCCCGCATCATTTTCCCAGTCCTCTTCTTCATTTTCAACTTGGGCTACTGGGCTACATACGTCAACAGAAAGCCTGCGATCATGAAGGCAAACAACCTAAACTGAATATCACCAAAAGGCTTGATCCTGTTTGCTTTGGAGGGTAGGCAGGTTTGCAGGAGGCCAAGTCCATCACATCTTAACGAGTGTGTATGTGTGCGCGTGCCCATGTTTGGCATCTTTTGGTTTCTTAAATGTTTGATATTTTGCACGGCTGCATAAACGGAAGCCAAATTTAGCCAATATTAGATATCATGGTGGGCCAGATCCTCTCATCTGTCTGTGTAGCTTTCTTTGCTCCACACATTCACATTAGCTCTCGTGTTGTTCTCCGTTGTGTGTAACCAAGTGTTCCAACGCTCGCTCGTTTTTCTGTGGAGTAGTCCGATTGTGCGTACACTTTGTTTTGACATGTTTGGGTTTTGCTCATAATCAGTTTGAGCGAGCATCCTTTTTAAAGTTTTCATCATAACTCATTACCCACGATAAGGCGCCGACATATTCGTCGAGTTGACAACACGCACACACAGACACACACTGATGCTACAAAAAGCAAAAGCAGAGCCATTCGCTGGTCGCTTCACTGTGCTCCGTTAGTTGGGGGCAGCCTGTATGGTTTTATAGGAACATCATTAATAATTGTCAGAGTCTGGCCTTCAGTTCCTGCTGATTCTCAACAGCCACAATGCAGCCTCGTGGGGCTGCTGTACATTTACTAGTCCGCCGGTTTTTATTGTTTCAACGGGCTGATTATGGCCAATGACAGATAATATATGTGCCTTGGAAAATACACTCATCTCAATGCCAAAAAAAAAAGGCTTGGCCATGCTTACACTTGTTTTTACAAGACAAAACATGCAGTTATTTGTCTGCATTACATGTAAACATTCGCTATGCTCTATAAGCTCTACTTGGCTCCGCCCACCTTCGACCAGCACATGAACACAAGCACCAGGTGTAAAACTGCCTATTAGTATGAAGAGTTAACAGACCTCCTCCTGTGAAAAGATCAAGCAAAGAGATTATATGATCCAACATGGTTTAAAACATGTTTTCATTCCTAGAGGATCTCGGTGAGTCGAGTCAGAAAACTACCACCATTACCTCAGAACCGCAGTTTAACGTGTTTATTCCGTTGGACACTTTTATTTTCTGATACTTGTTTGTTTCACTTGCTGTTGGTGTTACATCATTTTCTGTATTTCTGTCACATAAGATGTTTTTTTTTTTTAATTCATGCTCTTGTCTGTCTGTCTCTGTGTGTGTGTGTAATAAGTCTTGATGTTAATTTGAAGGTTTACGTATGATGTGTTGGTTTTGTATGTTGTAGTAGACAACAATACTCAACGTGTCATCCAAACCCTTTTCCTCACTGATGACTATTATACAGCAAAACTCTCCCAAATCTACACTGAATAAATTCCGTCTTAATCATAAGGATAAATCGATGGAGATCAATATGATTAAGTTTGTGCACAACTATTGATGTTTTTTTTAACAAATGAGTCAAATCAGACTTGTCTTCATTTGTGTAAGAAACATTTGCACATGTATGTGTAAATCTGTATTTACCTGATGCATTTAGAAGTTTTGACTATCCTACACTCCAAAGAGTGTACAGACTGAGCGTTGTGCTCTTGATGCACCTCAAACTGTCCCTTAAAGAAAGCGTCTACTGCATCATGTTCTCTGAAAGCAGGCAATATCATGTAAAGTGTACTCGTCAATGTTTAATCGTTATTGTACATAATTCCGCCTGCACTCTGCAAACTCTAACAGTGATGTTTTTCCACACTTAAACAGGGCTCAGTATCCAGAATTTTGTAGTTCATCCCATCCAGTCTGTCACACACATAAACACAAGCGCCGGTTATTCTTTGCATACTGATGATGATTGTGCTTTACAGCAGGAGAAGAGTTCTGGAAGTGTTTTCCCCTCGTTTGGAAGCTCGTGTGTTGTTGCTTTAATTGAGTGCAGGAACACACACACACACACACATGCATGCGTTAAGCTGGTTTGGATAAAACATGTAGGTCACTTTTTTAACCAGTAATTGCAGGTTTAGTTAAGATAAAATAAAGTATCCTCATTATGTTGCTGGTGATGCTTAAAAAACATGTTTAGAATAAATAATTAGTTGGTCATTTATTTGTCTGTAATTTGTTTTACAGTGATTAAACAGTGTAATAAGAAAAGTAGGTAGTTTCAGGCTAACTGTGTTAACCTTTTCTGTCTTTTTTACACATCAGTGAGGGCTAATGCACATTTATACAAAGTTCTGTAGAATTTACTATAAAAAATGAATCAGGATAAATAAAAACAGTCAAGAATACAATAAAATTACATGTTATAAGAAATTTACATAATAAGTTAGTCTTTTTTCTTGTTGGACCATCAAAATAAAAAATGTTTACATATTTTTGAACATACATTGTGATGCAAATTTTATTTTACATTTATTTTTTTTATTGCTGTATAATCATTGTTGACTGTTTCAGTAATCCAGTGTGTCTTCTTTCATTTCTCCTTTTTTTGAATAAGTGACTCATCATACATCTTCTATTGGTGTGTAAAGCCTTGTGGCTGCAGCTAATTTGGGATGTGATGAGGCACAGCTCTAATGTTTATGTATGATTCCTCTGAGTAACGGGAGAATGATACTGTATGTAGGTAGCTGGAAGCGAGTTGCGCTAAGTCTAGGAGCTGCATTTGTCAAATAATGCACCTGAAAGATACAGTAGTCATCCTCTGAGTAACTCCAATATTTTAAAGTTTCACAATCACTACCATGTTCTAACCATGTTGTAAAACATGATAACCAAATGTAAATAAACTGCTTGTGTTTTACATGATCTAAAAACTAGAATTTAGTCTGAAAAAATAAATCAACATGATAAATCGAATGAGTATTTACATTAAAGATAACGTCTATGGTACGAGAGACCAAACTGGAAAGGTCAGAGGTCAATCAAGGTCACGTTCACTACAACTAGCCTACTGCTGTTAAAGAAGCTGAGATAAGTAGTGAAACTCAGTTCTTATGTGTTCTTTAGAACTTTAACTTTAGTTTTCTGGAACTAAAATAGAATTAGAATAATAAATATACAAGTGTTCACTCACTTGCATGCAAATATGGCCACAAGCAGGCGGTTTTGTCTACAAGTGACCTTTGACCCCACAGTTTCCAAACTGAATGCGCATGAAGCTGGAGCACCAGCCTGCACCCTTCAGTTTTACCATCCTACCAGGCGTTTTCCAGAGAATGTGCCAGTGACTTCAACTTTTAAAACACAACATGAGAAATTTATCAATAATTTTGCTCATTACTTGTGTTAATTTTGTGGAAGAACATCACCGCACGTCCCGATTTTTGTCCAAGCTGTTTACATTTCTTTTTTAAAATTTAAACTGAGGTTAACATGAGTATTTTCTGTTATATTCACACCAGATGTATGTCTCAAAAAAGTGGGGGGAAAACACTTCCAGAGCCGTGTAATCAAATGTGTTGCAGATGAACCACAATGAAAACCTCCTTCACTCAAAAGAGAACAAAGGGAGCAAAAATACTCCAATTTTGGTCAATTCTAACAAATAAATGCAGTAAAAATAGTACTTTAGGAGAATGCATGTACACTGGGTATATTAAATCAAATGTGTGGTAATCCTGATTTCTTTTTATTATTTTTTTTAACATTGTCGAAAGGTTTTGATAAACAGGGCTCTGCTGTTGCCATTCAGGTTTGGATGTGAGTGTATTATTCATTTTCCTCACAGGGTCAGAGATAATAACAAAAGTAAAACATGTCATCCTATACAGTGAGATATAGTATGTTAAGAGTATAATACTATATGAATATATTTATGCTATTTAGAACAGCATTAAATATTATGTTTTTTACAACGTAACCTCAACAGCATTGATGCAAATCTCATGCTGCGTAGAAAGCCGTAGACAAATAGATCAGCTGAAGAAACTAACGACAACAACTAGTTCAGAAAGTCTTACTAAGTTGTGAATTTGTAGATATTGTGAAATTGATTCCAATAGTTTGTGTGAATATTGATATGTCCTGTCGTTTATTTTTACACCAGATAAATCCTGCTGAGCTCTGTAACACTACGTGTTATGGTTATTATAGAGAACAGTAGAGATAATATTAAATCGAGCTACTTACAGGATCAGTAAGTTGTGTGCACTTTTCAAACCTAACTGTGAATTAGCAGCTGTCTGCAAAGCTGAGTTGTACACACTGTGTTCTCCTTCCAGCGATTTCACTGCATGTCCCTACGCATTGAGAGATCAAAGACTTCTTCCACAAAGATGGCTCTGGATACTTTGTGGACTTTGTGTTTTTATTGAGGAGTTGCTCTCTGTATGCTCAGTGACTGGACTCTGTATGTTGCACCCTCTCGTTCATGTGCTTACTGTATAAGATGTAGCAAATGGAAATGGGGATTAAAAGGACAATGTATTTTGTCTGGGAGTGATACGACTCTTCTTGGTTCACAGCCAGCATCAAACACTCACTTTTTCAACACACTGGTGTTAACAGATGATCTTGTAGAGGTTTATTAATTATTGCTCCTTTTCCTCTGGGGTTGGTATGTTATGTAACAGGTCAGGTTGGCACGGTCCAGAAACAATAAGGACGTTGAGTTATTTTTTTTAAAAATCGCACATGTCAATGCCACAACTAAATCAAAGAATTAAAGCCATTTATTTAAAAGTTTTCATGATGCCACACAAACATAATCACTGGAAGCTCGTGTGTTGTTGCTTTAATTGAGTGCAGGAACACACACACACACACACATGCATGCGTTAAGCTGGTTTGGATAAAACATGTAGGTCACTTTTTTAACCAGTAATTGCAGGTTTAGTTAAGATAAAATAAAGTATCCTCATTATGTTGCTG
>SSNP01000036.1:1360273-1383708 GCA_006937955.1 Pachypanchax playfairii
ATCAGGATAAATAAAAACAGTCAAGAATACAATAAAATTACATGTTATAAGAAATTTACATAATAAGTTAGTCTTTTTTCTTGTTGGACCATCAAAATAAAAAATGTTTACATATTTTTGAACATACATTGTGATGCAAATTTTATTTTACATTTATTTTTTTTATTGCTGTATAATCATTGTTGACTGTTTCAGTAATCCAGTGTGTCTTCTTTCATTTCTCCTTTTTTTGAATAAGTGACTCATCATACATCTTCTATTGGTGTGTAAAGCCTTGTGGCTGCAGCTAATTTGGGATGTGATGAGGCACAGCTCTAATGTTTATGTATGATTCCTCTGAGTAACGGGAGAATGATACTGTATGTAGGTAGCTGGAAGCGAGTTGCGCTAAGTCTAGGAGCTGCATTTGTCAAATAATGCACCTGAAAGATACAGTAGTCATCCTCTGAGTAACTCCAATATTTTAAAGTTTCACAATCACTACCATGTTCTAACCATGTTGTAAAACATGATAACCAAATGTAAATAAACTGCTTGTGTTTTACATGATCTAAAAACTAGAATTTAGTCTGAAAAAATAAATCAACATGATAAATCGAATGAGTATTTACATTAAAGATAACGTCTATGGTACGAGAGACCAAACTGGAAAGGTCAGAGGTCAATCAAGGTCACGTTCACTACAACTAGCCTACTGCTGTTAAAGAAGCTGAGATAAGTAGTGAAACTCAGTTCTTATGTGTTCTTTAGAACTTTAACTTTAGTTTTCTGGAACTAAAATAGAATTAGAATAATAAATATACAAGTGTTCACTCACTTGCATGCAAATATGGCCACAAGCAGGCGGTTTTGTCTACAAGTGACCTTTGACCCCACAGTTTCCAAACTGAATGCGCATGAAGCTGGAGCACCAGCCTGCACCCTTCAGTTTTACCATCCTACCAGGCGTTTTCCAGAGAATGTGCCAGTGACTTCAACTTTTAAAACACAACATGAGAAATTTATCAATAATTTTGCTCATTACTTGTGTTAATTTTGTGGAAGAACATCACCGCACGTCCCGATTTTTGTCCAAGCTGTTTACATTTCTTTTTTAAAATTTAAACTGAGGTTAACATGAGTATTTTCTGTTATATTCACACCAGATGTATGTCTCAAAAAAGTGGGGGGAAAACACTTCCAGAGCCGTGTAATCAAATGTGTTGCAGATGAACCACAATGAAAACCTCCTTCACTCAAAAGAGAACAAAGGGAGCAAAAATACTCCAATTTTGGTCAATTCTAACAAATAAATGCAGTAAAAATAGTACTTTAGGAGAATGCATGTACACTGGGTATATTAAATCAAATGTGTGGTAATCCTGATTTCTTTTTATTATTTTTTTTAACATTGTCGAAAGGTTTTGATAAACAGGGCTCTGCTGTTGCCATTCAGGTTTGGATGTGAGTGTATTATTCATTTTCCTCACAGGGTCAGAGATAATAACAAAAGTAAAACATGTCATCCTATACAGTGAGATATAGTATGTTAAGAGTATAATACTATATGAATATATTTATGCTATTTAGAACAGCATTAAATATTATGTTTTTTACAACGTAACCTCAACAGCATTGATGCAAATCTCATGCTGCGTAGAAAGCCGTAGACAAATAGATCAGCTGAAGAAACTAACGACAACAACTAGTTCAGAAAGTCTTACTAAGTTGTGAATTTGTAGATATTGTGAAATTGATTCCAATAGTTTGTGTGAATATTGATATGTCCTGTCGTTTATTTTTACACCAGATAAATCCTGCTGAGCTCTGTAACACTACGTGTTATGGTTATTATAGAGAACAGTAGAGATAATATTAAATCGAGCTACTTACAGGATCAGTAAGTTGTGTGCACTTTTCAAACCTAACTGTGAATTAGCAGCTGTCTGCAAAGCTGAGTTGTACACACTGTGTTCTCCTTCCAGCGATTTCACTGCATGTCCCTACGCATTGAGAGATCAAAGACTTCTTCCACAAAGATGGCTCTGGATACTTTGTGGACTTTGTGTTTTTATTGAGGAGTTGCTCTCTGTATGCTCAGTGACTGGACTCTGTATGTTGCACCCTCTCGTTCATGTGCTTACTGTATAAGATGTAGCAAATGGAAATGGGGATTAAAAGGACAATGTATTTTGTCTGGGAGTGATACGACTCTTCTTGGTTCACAGCCAGCATCAAACACTCACTTTTTCAACACACTGGTGTTAACAGATGATCTTGTAGAGGTTTATTAATTATTGCTCCTTTTCCTCTGGGGTTGGTATGTTATGTAACAGGTCAGGTTGGCACGGTCCAGAAACAATAAGGACGTTGAGTTATTTTTTTTAAAAATCGCACATGTCAATGCCACAACTAAATCAAAGAATTAAAGCCATTTATTTAAAAGTTTTCATGATGCCACACAAACATAATCACTGGAAGCTCGTGTGTTGTTGCTTTAATTGAGTGCAGGAACACACACACACACACACATGCATGCGTTAAGCTGGTTTGGATAAAACATGTAGGTCACTTTTTTAACCAGTAATTGCAGGTTTAGTTAAGATAAAATAAAGTATCCTCATTATGTTGCTGATGATGCTTAAAAAACATGTTTAGAATAAATAATTAGTTGGTCATTTATTTGTCTGTAATTTGTTTTACAGTGATTAAACAGTGTAATAAGAAAAGTAGGTAGTTTCAGGCTAACTGTGTTAACCTTTTCTGTCTTTTTTACACATCAGTGAGGGCTAATGCACATTTATACAAAGTTCTGTAGAATTTACTATAAAAAATGGATCAGGATAAATAAAAACAGTCAAGAATACAATAAAATTACATGTTATAAGAAATTTACATCATAGGTCAGTCTTTTTTCTTGTTGGACCATAAAACACTGACAGTAACTTCCTACATAGGAGATTCACTATAAAGCTGCTAAAACTCAACCAAAGACCAGCTGAACTTAATCCAGTTTTCTCAGGTGTGTGTTTTCTTTAATCTCTGTCAAACCTCCATTTCTGTACATAAATGAGACAGGAGTGGAGGGAAGGTGCAGTCTTGGTGTGTGTATTTCCCCAGTCAGATTCAACAGCGGCTCCAGTGGCATCAACTCATCCCAGAATTTACACAAAAACATACGTAGGCTGAGGGAGAAGCTAAAGAAAACACAGAGAAAAGATACTGTGACGCTGACAAAACTTACTGCACGGTGGTGCAGTTGATAGCACTGTTGCTTTACAGCAAGAAGGTCCTGGGTTCAATACCAGACCAGAACCTTTCTGCATGGAGTTCACATGTTTGCATGTGTGGGTTTTCTCCAGGAACTCCAGCTTCCTCCCACAGACCAAAAACATGCATTAGTTTAATTAGTAACTAAATTGTCCCTATAGGTGTGAGTGAGTGAGTGGTTGTCCAGGTGTGACCCCGCCTCTCTCCCTATGACAGATAAGATTCAACTTTATTCATCTCACAATGAAGAAATTCACAGGCTCTCAAAGTACACACAGTGTGGGGGGGGGTGCAAAAAAAAGAATGAAAGGTGCATCATTAAGAGAGAAAATTAAAACAGAGTAATACTAAAATATAAAATAAAAACTACCTAGAATGACTAAATACAAATATTCAAGCTGGAGATAGACACCAGCTCTCTGCAACCCTGATCACTGACTGCCAAAACTGCTTCAGGTTTGTGGACAGTTCTTCTAAGATGTACTGTGCAACCATGGTCACCAGCAGCCACCTGTTACAGCTCTACACACCTCAGTCTGTTTCATGGCCACCTTGGCACCTCTTGAATGTTAATAGACTGAAGTGAAGGACCCTTCTGAAGCATCTGGTTTATTCCTGCACCATTGAAATACTACAGAGTCTTTTGAAAGGATCTTTGTTGCTTTAATTTACAAGTAGTCCATGAACAGTGACTATGAATCAAGGTAAGCAGAAAGGTTCAATAAAAATGGGTATAAAATATTTAAAGTGAGTCAGAAAATGAACCACAAAAGTTGAAAAATAGCAGCTTTGAATCCAAAATTAATGTTTAGGCATATTTCTGTATAAAAGTCACTCAACAAAAACACAAAGATTTACTAACCAAACTGAAATCTAAAGGGCCAAAAAAATACAAACTTAAACCACAGAATGACACTCGCTTGCACATTAACACCCGTATATTGTCACATGGTCTACTTCATGAATAACCAGCACCTCCAGCTTTTATACGTGGAGTGGAGCCAGATGTGCCGAGTTGCCTGCAGGTGAGTAGTACCTGCAGGAAGAAAAAAACTCCTCCAAGAAAACACAATGAGAAACATGTACTTTTTGCATTTAGCAGCTAGTGTCAGAAATCAGCTGGGACAATGAGGCAGCCCAGGGATTATAGTGACCTTTAATTAGTTGAAGGAAATTACAAATGGCAGGATGTATTTAATGCTGAGCCATGATTGGAGGCACTCTCAATGCAGAAAGACATAGAGCTGAGAGTCTGCAGCCAGTGGGAATCCCATGTCTCTGGGATCTGACTCTATCACAGAGAGAATAGAACCACCTGCCCTGACCTTAACCCTACTGAACACTTGTGGGATCAGTTCTGGCACGCTGTTCATTTGTCAAGTGTTTCAGTGTTGCATTTTCCTTACAGATGTGGCGCAGTTTAAAGAGGAAATAAACAGGTTTTCTATACGTATATGAGTGAGTATGTAAGCATAGACAGACTGGTGCAGAAACAGCTTTAACAACAATGGCTTTAGCTTTGTTAGAACATATTGCAAATGGCGCAGGGTGAAAAGAATTTATAATTTAGGTCCCGAGAGGATTTTCTGGCACATGATGATGATCTGCTCATCAGCCGCTTTATGTTTGGGTTAAAGCCAGAGCTGGTTTTCCTGAAGTAACTGAAGGCTATCGACTACACACACATTCATAAACACACCATCTAAGGGTGAAGTTTATGTTAACAGGAAGCTTTTTTATTCAATCAATAATGTGCATAATAAATGTGATGATAGATAGATAGATAGATAGATAGATAGATAGATAGATAGATAGATAGATAGATAGATAGATAGATAGATAGATAGATAGATAGATAGATAGATAGATAGATAGATAGATAGATAGATAGATAGATAGATAGATAGATAGATAGATAGATAGATAGATAGATAGATAGATAGATAGATAGATAGATAGATAGATAGATAGATGTTTTCTCTAAAATACTAACTGAATATGGCAGAAATCTTTTGAAGTCATCTATCATCCCAACATTAAGCTAATCATCTTATTAATCAGGTTAATTATGTAGTTTCCTTGTGATTACAGTCTAATCACCAATTTATTGTAGAAAACAGCTGACAATAAATATGAAGTTTAAAGTCTTAGAATTTGGGTAAAAATCAGTTATATTTGAGTGTAGAGATAAAAGTTGCATTTATAAAGATACTGTAAACATCAGACTCATATGCTTCACATTATGTGTCTATGGATAGACACATATACAAACTTACATCAGATGTATGAAGGCCAACACAAAAGAGCTGCTTTTCTTTCTAAAGCATGAAGAAATTGGCCGTTTCCTTTCAGAAACCGATGCATCATAAGCCTAAAAAAAAACTATAAAATAAGAAGTTTAAATGGTTTAAACTGATCGGTTCCAGACCAAAATCTTTCTGACAGCAGCACATGCGCTCTGTGAGAAGACTAACTGAGGGGAAATCTTTTAATGAGACAAAAAATTGTCAGAGTAGTCTTTTGCCTGTGAGATGCTTTAGAAATCCACGCGGGGGTGTGAATAAGAGTCTGCAGGTATTGCATCAATGTGAAATGACATTTAAAGAGTATATCTTTCACCACCTCTCAGCTTCTAAAAGCCTGACCCTTTTTTGCACAGATGTCTCTGACATACACATTTGAGGCAGAATTATTATCTTTAACAGTCAGAAGTGAGTGCACCACCCCGTCAGGTTGAAACCTTTGGTTTTGTTCCTCTGTATCATCTCAATTCCAAACCACCTGAAAGCACGAGGTGTGCTAAGCTTCAAGAGCTCAGGCAGGTTTTCTTCAATGTAATTGTCTTTTCTAAATATCCACAGCTCATTAGTACTTTATATCATTCTTTTCAAAAATAAGCAGTGTATATTCATTTAGGAGTTAATGTTTATGTTTTTAGACAGCTGTGGGGTAAATATTGTCCCTGATGCATGAGGTCTGGGCATTAGTAGAACACTGGCACGTCCCTGAAAAGAGGTAAGAGAGAAGATGTGCAATAAGCTGGAGTTCTTTATGATACATAATGTTCTCCTCCTGCATTCATTTTATTTAATCCTATTATGTCATTTTTCCAAATTAAACCAAAGTGCATAAACTTAAAATGCTTTTCTATTTTAAACTAGTATTATTTTTCTATTTTTTTAACATCACAGAGTTTAAATTGCTTTTGTTCTTTATTTATTACATAATTTATGTGTAGAGAGAGAATCACAGATGAATGCCAAGAAACGTAAAGCTGTTTACAATTTCAGTTTCTGAATTATTTATAAAAAAGCAGCGACTGTGTGTTTCTATCACCTGCAATTAAAAGGCAAAAACAAGCAATAATAGTTGTACCCGTGTATTTCCGTCATTGTTTTGACATCTGTCAGTCTGGAAAGGGTTGTAAAAACATTGCTAAGGTTTTAGCCCTATAATGCCCCTTGTATCATATTTGCTACATAGTTTAGATCATTTCTAACATGGTTGCTCCCAGTTAATGATCCACTTGCCTTTTTTTCAGGTTAAATCATCATTATTATATGGATGAATGCATTATTATTAAATCATTTTTTATATTACAATTAAACCGTAAAAACAGCCAATGTAATAAATGTGATACAAAAAAATTTATTATAAATATCATGATACAGCAAAAAACGTTTATGAATTTTGTTCTAAGGCTTCGTAAACATCCCAGTTCCAAATAATCAGAATTTTCTGGCTATTTTTTCATAAGTTGAGTCTTACTGGGTTAAGACTGTGAACTACAGTGAGAGCTGTTATCCAGAAAAAACTGTGGAGAACCTTCTCAGGAGTAGCCAGCTGATCAAAATTACTCAAAGAGCATGATGACATGTGATCCAGGAGCTCACAAAAGAACACAGAACAACTTCTAAATCTCTGCAGGCCTCACGTTTCTCAGTTCAGGTTAGAGTTCATGGTTCAACAATAAGAAAGAGAAAGTGGATAAAAATGGCATCCGTGGGAGGGTCACAAGATCCAAAGTGTGCATCTTGATAATTAGTGAAGATTAAACATGATGGTGGCAGTATGATGGTCTGTGGCTGCTTTGCTGCTTCATGACCTGAACAATTTGCTGTAACTGATTAAACTATGAATTCTGCTCTTTACCGATAATCCTGCTATTTCCAGGATTTAATGTGTGATCTGAATGAATCTGGGTTATGCAACAGATGAATGATCCAAAGTACAACAGGGAGTCTACTCACATAAGTTTAAGGAGTGGCCTTGTCAAGTCCAAATAAATCTGATTGTCATGCTGTGAAATGACCATAAACAGGTGGTTTGAGCTAAAAAAATCCACTGTGGTCCAAGTAAAACAATTCTTTCAAAACAAGTGAGCCAAAATTCTTTCATGTAATTTTGACAGAGTCATTATTGGTTATCTCAAATGCACAATGGCAGTTGTTTCTGTCAAGGATGGAACAACCAGAACAGCTATACTAAGCCAATAAGCACCTAGGATACATAGCCAAGTGCCATCCACCAATAGCATACTGTGAATTAAATCAACTAGCCAAACCAACTGAGGTTTGGAAATAAAAAGATCCATTGTTCATGATATATATTTAGATATGCTTGTTAATAAAATCTGTGATAGAGTGATGCTGTGAAAGTCATAGTGTGATATGGTGGGATATTACTGTATTTGGTTGATTGGAGGGGTGATAAGCAACATAGATATGCATAGACATGCTGTATTACAATGGGCTGAGACAGCAGCCCTGAGGGACACCAATATTCTCCATTCTAAAAGGTGAGTATCTCTCACCAGTTTTTACAATCTGAACACATTCTGTCAGAAAATTGTACAACCATCTGCAGATGGAAATACACTGAACAAGGTTAGTGAGCTTGTTAACCAGAAAATGTTCAATATTTATGTTTACAAAACAAGTCTAATCAACAAACAACATTCTGATGTGTGTTTACGCTCCAGGTGGTTTCAAACAGTGAATGTAAAACCACTGAGACAGCAACATCCACAGGTCTCATTGGTCAATATGTGAACTGTAAGGGGGTCACCACTGGCAGGTATGTAGTTTCTCAAAGAATTTCATGTTCACACGTGTGTAAGGAGGGAAATTGGAATAGCCATGTTTGATTTTTGTTCTTTTTTTATAGAACTTCAGCTCAGTTTAATCGTTTTTCAGAGAAGACGTAGCAGTGGTTCCTGTGTGCATGCTGCTTTTCAGCGATTAGTTCAGGTCTTGTAACCCCTCAGTCACTGACTTCACCTGAAGGGTTTTGTCAGGTCAACTCTGTTGTTCATTAATGTGCTTGTTTTGTGCACAAGCGGAAAAGATGTCTGGAGTGCCTCACTTTATTTCTACTTTCTGCTGCACTGACAGTGCACTGATGTTGCAGGTGATGTTTTGTATTTATGAACGCTGCAGCAACTACAGCTGAAAAATATTCTGAAACTGTGAAAAACTAAAAGGAATGAACCCATGAAATAGTAAATTAAATGGAATTTTATATCAAACCAAGCACTGCTATTCTAATTTAAAATTAAAATTACCTAAAAGCATGGACAGTCTTTTGTTTGTTTGTTTGTTTGTTTGTTTGTTTGTTTGTTTGTTTGTTTGTTTGTTTGTTTGTTTGTTTGTTTTTTGAGAAGAAAATGTAAAAAATGACACAAAATGTAGCATTATGTGAAGGTTCCGAGAAGCTAAGTAGAGTTTAAGCAGAAAATATTTATCAACATTTTGTGGATAGACACAAATGCAGAACAAAAATAACATTTATTGTTGAAAATAAAAGGCTGGTGAGGAAGGAAAAAAACTCATAAAATCCAGGGTCAACACAAGGAACTGAGAGAACACAACAACAGCTGTGAAACACTGACAAGACAGTAGAATCTGACAAGAGACGAGTGGAAACAAGCCTTTATATACACAAAGGAGTTCTGATTGTAGAGTAAGTGCAGCTGAGAACTAATCAACGTGCTAGAATGCAGGTGTGAACACACGGGACCGGGATACAGAGACTTGAGTGATGGCCCAGGGAACCAAGACACAAGGATAAAACTGAACCACCAGGAATTTCTCAATGTAAACAACAATACACAAACAAATGAAAAGCAGAGGATCCTGAAATGTGAAAAAACATAGATTACGGAACACAGTAGGGATGCAACTATACAATTTTTTTCCACTCGATACGACACGGACACTTGCTGATATAGGTTTAATTTTCTTCTCTGTTTGTTACAGCAAATGATGGTGAACTTGATAAAAAAAAAAGCCAATATGAATATAAAACCACAAAATTAAAATTTCAAATGAAAAATAGACATTTTCTGTGAAATTTTTGCAGCTTTTCAACATTTGAAGTATTGATTCATGCTATCAGTTGACTAACCGATATCGATACATTAGAATGGTATCGGGCCTGATACCCGATATCTGTATTGGTATCAGTGCATCCTTAGAACACAGAAAATAAACCCAAATGAAAACAAGTAAGAATTAAAATCGAAACAACCCAAATTCCACAAATCCCATCACATTTAGCATCACAGTCCACATCCCATTGTCTTAGGACACAAATTGAAATTTTAGACTTCTACATTCATCCTGAATAGGCGTCTCATATTTCTTAGTACGATGTCCATGCAGTAAATGAGCTGTGATTTATGCTGAATACAAGTGTCATGTCTCATTTCACACCATCCATGAAGGAAATTAAAAGAAAGGCTTGTGTAAGCGGGCAGCTATTCTGATTGTTTTTAGCTGCCCATCTTTTATTCGACTGCAAAAAAACTGATGCACACAAGCACTAGCTGACTTTTCCAAACCTGTTTGTCTGCCTTTAAGCTCTTATTGCACTCCACTGTGGTAACGACGACATGGATGCAGAACACGGATGACTAATAAATGGGCTTGAAAATAAATTTATTATGACCTGAAAAAAACATGACGTGGTGGAAAGGTGCATGTTCACTTCAGTGAGTCAGTACACACAGACAGGTGTTGTCCTGAAGATAAGATAAACCCACTGCAAATACTACATGGATTTCACTCAAGTGAAACCTCTGCAATTATTTAACATTCTCTGAACAGATGTTTTTGTATGATGGTCCTTTAGCGGTGAAGCTGAATATGAAGCAGTCGACTCGACTCACTCACCTCTCTCTGACTCCGAAGAGTCAAATCCCAGCTCGGGTTATAGCATCGATTAGAGAGGTAAAATTGACTGTTGACATGTTTCTGGAGCTGTTAGCACACTTGACAGTGTGGGCACATTAGATTAACCAAAGAGTGAAATGCTCTGGACCCTGCTGTCCTCTTTGACAAACTGAACTTATTTTCAGGGAGATAAACCAATATGAGTGAGTGAAACAGAGAATGTTTGCTAATGAAAATAGAAGACAACATGTTGGAGGGAATAAAGAATTCACTGGTTCTGGTTTTTGTGCGTTTGGTCGACAAAGTTGGAGGATTCGGTAGCAATGAGATGAATTACTATAATGTGATTCAGAAACACAGCATCCCTCTCCTCCCACACAGGGGACACATGTTGTCCTTTTTGGGTCACCGTCTGGACCGCGATCCTGTCAGCTCTGCCTGACGTTCTTCCAGCACACATTATAATGTGGTTCAGTGGTCCGTGCTCAAATTTCACATTTGATTGTGCCAACCTCTTCCGTTTGGGTTTTATTGTCTGCGGACCTGAAGTCAGCCCACATCACGTCTCCTGAGATGATACCCTGACACACTCCTCCGTTCAGCTCCTCCTTTTCGTCCAACTTCATACCTCCCTCAGGAGACACACGGATGAGCAAGCTTACTCTCCTCTTGGGGTGTTCCCCATGCATGACTGATGTTTAGATTAATATCCTCGGCTGAATCCTGCACAATGGTAAAGAGAACCCCCTCCCCCAGGAGTTCATTGATTTTATTCTAACAAACATAAACCCACAAAATACTTTATTTGTTGTCCATGTAGACGCCACCGCCTCAGCCTCAACTGTACACAGCTGTGGCCAGAGAACAGCTCTGTTTGTCATTTTGTGTGGGCTAGCAGAACTATACAAAGATTTATATCAAAAACAGGATTCTGTTTCGAAGCCCAGGTAAAGTGTATTCTGCAACTCACACAGCAAATCAGCTAAGTGGAAACTAAGTCAATAAAAGTGCACATAATTAAGGGAAACTAATCAATACAGTTAAAACAAGGGTTATAAAGTAAAATGGAAAAGAACCGAAAAAGTATGAATTAAAATGTATTCATTAAAGTATGATGATGTGTATTATTTTTATGTGAGCTGTCATTCTGAACAAACAAAGAATGAAAATTACAAAAGCAACTTGTCTACACTTCGAATAGATCCTGATTTCTCTGTGAAGCGCTGCTTTTGTTCATTTCAAGAAATCCTTCAGTGGAATAAACTCTGAAATCCACATGAGAAGGAATAAAAGGTAACATCGCCCCTTAGTGGCGGAGAAGGTAGTCAGCAAGGGTAGATGCCTCTGCAAAGCTGACAACAATGGCCTGACTCAAATATTTAAAATCCCTTTTTTTAAGAAAGTGAGATCGTGCCTCTGACACGCGTCTTCAGTGCAGAGATCAGAAACAGGAAATGTGATTCGGGGTTTTTTTTTTTTTTTTTTGCTGCTTGTTTTTTTGGAGTTTGTATCAGACTTGATCAGTTTTATATTTGAACACCAGGGTTAGTTAATGATTTGTGCATCTGCTTTTAAAAACACATGAATCGAAAAAATCTCTGAAGTCCGTTTCTCTGTGACTGAAGCAGCTGTTTTTGGTGTCTGTCCAGCTGTTTTTTTCTCATCGTCCTCTTTCTACACGACTATAAAGATTCTGATTTCCTGACATTGTTTCTGTCTGTTTGCTCGGCTCACTGTTTGATACCCGCCAAAAGGTCGAGCTGATCTTTGGTTCTGCTTGTCCTGCTTTTCTCCTCATCAGGATCATGTGAACACTTAATGTTAATAGCTGTAGTTGGGGTTGTTTCCCTTGTGGGACTGAGAGAATGTTCTCTATGACTCGTAAAAATATCTAAAATGGGACTACACTGATTTTCTGCATGAGAACAAGCAAATAATGAAATCGAGTTTCCTTGTCAAAGTTCAAACAATGATTGTTTAAATCGTGTGCTCCACACCCACTGGGACACAAATGGTCTTTTTCCTCTAAATAAAAAATCAGTGCAAATTAAGTAAAAATATTTCTTTTAAAATAGATTTTTTTTCTTTTATAAGCTTGTGGGGTCACTCATGGATGTCCTAGTTCTCCCAGTACTGAATGTGGTTCAAGCTTTAAGAGGTTTGACCACAATTACAAGATTTCAGCAGTTATTCACAGCCTGAATCCTGAAGCTGCTTTCAGACGGATCCTGTGTGACACACACGAGACGCTACACTCAATGATGTCAGCTTGTGGTTAAATTTGTGGGTATTTTAAAAGCAAAGAACCAGCTAACCAGAACAGGCACTTTGGAAGGAGGAAAAAACATTTCAGTGCATAAAGCTTTTTTACTTCTTTTTTCTGTTTCCCCCAGGAGTCCACTTCTGTCCAGTCACTGAACCATTATCCAGACCCTTGTGCATAAATATCTGTGGTCTCAGTGTGCTTTCTAAAGAAATAAAATATGATAGATGCCACACATTAAAGAAAATGCCACACCAAACATGGATGAAGGACATCAGCATACATATTCCTTCTCTGTGCTCTGCAAAATTGGACAATTTACAAGAAATATGCTGCAGTTTTCTGAAATTTACTGAACTGATATAAGAAGAAAAAAATGGGGCACAAATTGTGCAAAACTCCCGTTTCTTTGCTGTTACTCTGAACATTTTATATCAGTTATTAAGAGCATACTTGAGAGCAGATAGAGGCCAGGTCTTATCATGTCTGCTGAAAGGAATAAACACCTGAGTTTTGAGTGTATTGGTAGTCATGGTGATGGCAGCAATTATACAAAAGGCTTGTGGGTGTCCCACTGCTATAGTACTCCACATCTTTTAGACAGATAGTGTGTTAAATGTTTGTAGGAGGGCTACTGGTTACTTGTTTTTTCTCTTTTTTTTTTTGACAAAGCACACAAAGTATTTTGTATTATTTTCCAAAGCTTTGTTGTAATTGTAAAGTACTGTAACTGTAAATACTTTAATTTAAAACATCAAGTTTATGGATTTTTGTCAAATGTGGGCTTTTAAATAACCTAAAATCTTACATTGTATGTTATAATAATAATAATAATAATAATAATAATAATAATAATAATAATAATAAACTATCTGTTCGCTGCCTTCATTACCAAACATAATTGGCACTGGGTAGAACTTTTTTATTCATGTTTACTTTTGGTTACCACATTGAAATCCGATTAGAATGTTGCTGTTAAATGTCATGGAAGCAGTGACGGCACACTGTTTTCTCTCATTATTTTTTTGCACACTGTGCAAAGCCAAGTATAAATTCTAATAGTTTATTTTTATTCATTTGAATGTGAATCACATCAATATGTGTAGTGAACATCAGTTTCCTTCTAAATGAGTAGGTAGCACAAACTCAGGGATTTTCTGGGCTCCAGCTGTTCTGATGAAACAAACATGTAAATATTGCTGTAGTTCTGCTTTAACAGGATGCTGTTAAAAAAGCTGTAGAGTGAAAAAATCATAGAGATTTATCCTTCATGCAGACCTGAACTCAACATCATGGATTATATCAGAGAGAACATGAAGACAGAAGGACACAGAAGATAGTTCTCCAATAGTGACTGAGTTTCTTCACAAACTGGGTGCAGATGAAGAACTGATGCTGTTTTAAAGTTACAGCAGCTTAAAACTTTTGTACAGACAGCACTTTAGGTTTAAAGAACTTTTGCTTGTATCGAGTTCGACTATAATTTTTTAATTTATTTTTTATTATTCACAGCAGTGACTTGCCTTTTACGTTACCGGTATTTCCCCTTCAGAAATCCAATTTACCGCAATGAGGGGTGTAATGTATTTTATTCCACTGAAGATGTTCTGGCACATACTGGCAAAATGATATGGGTTTAAATTATAAATTGCGTCGTATTTGTTGTCACTAGTACGGTTCTCCCTCAAACATAAAAAATAAGAAAATATTTTAAAACATCGAAGTTTCCGTATTTTCATGAACGATCCGTTTTTATGGATGAAGCGGAGGTTATTTATGCCCTCTGTTTTTACTTACAGACAATTTTAATCCTAAATACTGTGCTTAAATTAGCAACGATTAAGACTACAAAACCTGAAATATTTTGGATTGTACAGGTAAAACATATATATAATAGCGTATTTGAGTAACATCAACAAGTTTATGATTTTTCTCCGTTTAGTTGCAACTCAGCCTGCGAGTCTAAAATCAGGGTTTCAGTAAACCCTCTGCACCGCTTCGGTTCTGTTAGCCGTAGAAGCTAAGCTAACTACCTGCATGGTGTGGTGTTGCTAACACATGTTCGTCAGGAAAAACTTGTTTTCAGGGATGATTATTTATCAGTCTATGTAACCGATGTGGTCTCGGACTTGAAATGATCCCGAAGCTTATTTGACTTCATCTTAGCCCGCCTGATCTCAGACGGAGGGGCGTAAAACCAAACAGGCTGGCTGTCGCGCTCAGACACCAGATACGGGTAGTCTTGACAACAGCTTCCTTCTGTTAACTGAAGTTCCTCCTCTGTCTCCGTCTATGAGGTAATTTAGCGGTTAACTAACTGAAACACCGAGGATACATGTCACTTTGTCAGCTGCGGAGGGAACTAATACACGGAAATCTGGCTGTTCATGTTTCGCCAAGAAGTCAGTGTGACGTCTTTTATTCCATCTTGTTCGTATCTTTTCCAACAAGAGAAAAGGAATATGTCCCGGTATAATATATACAGCCTGCTGGACTGGATCTATGGTGGGGTGGACCCCAAGTTTGAAGGCAATGGGGGGCCCGAGTGTGCAGCCTTTCTGGCGCCCCAGCAACGATTTATGGAAAGTCTGGTCCTCCTCCTCATCTCTCTGATGGAGATCGGTGTTGCTCTGAGGAGAATCAACATCTCCAAAGACTTCAGGGTGGTCGGAAGAGACTGTATGAAAGTGAAGGAGGACAGTCTGGGCAAGAACCTGTTGCTGGTTGCACTATGCATGACTTTTGGAGTAGAGGTTGGGTTCAAGTTCGCGACCAAGACTGTAATCTACCTGCTGAACCCCTGCCATGTCGTGACCATGATTCAGGTAAGGAAGACCGGATGTGATGAGATCACATGTGTTGCTCTGAAAAGTGGGACCTCTTCAATCATAAGTTACAGACAAACTTTCGATTTAAAATGATAAACATCCTTTTGAGTCCTGAAAGTGAAAGTGAGAAGTCCAGCAGTCATTATGTGGTCTGATCCAAACCCCAGAGAATATTCATGACTGGAAGTTGCTTTTTGAAGGTTTATTTCAAAGGATTTCAATCAATATTAAGAGTAAATTAACTCTTTTTTTAGCCTGAATTCCTATGACTCATTAGTTATTGTATATTTAGATGTTTTTCTTGGACACGCCTTGCTTTTCTGACCTTCACAGAACATGATGACATGCTGAAAGTCATAGTGGCAGCTAACTAACCTGTAATGTATATGAACAATCCCACTAAGCTGATTCACAACATCTGTGATGACGCTGGAGCAACATGAAGTGTACGCAGCAAGTTCTCAACTGGCCAGAGAATGGATCAAAACAAATACATGTTTATAGTATATGTTCCTTGTAGACCTTGACTACAGCAAGGGCCGAGGCTGACTCATTGTATGATCAACCCTCATGTAGGTGTGACAGGTGTGTTTTGATCCAAGCTGGTTAAACCCCAGAATCCAACCTCAGTAACATTCGTTCCTGACAACTCCCGGCTTGTTGCATCTTGAAATGAGTTTTGCAAGACACTCGATACTCCGAGAACTTTAGTTTCCTGTAAAATTTCCCAGGATGCCTGGGGGCGATGTGCAGACTCGTGTGTAGTCAGAGCTCGGTGAGCTTAACAAGGTTTTTAGAACCCGTCTGCAGGGCAGAAATGGCTAATAATGTTGAATCTTATATTTTCTTTGAAAGAACTAAGCAGCTGTGATATTATTACTAAATACACAGTTTATTGATTGTTTTTTGTTATTCTGACTGTACTGTGGTATTCAGAAGATCATTTTAAACATTGATAAGTATTTCTCATTAAAGAAGCAGCCCTCAGTATGATCAGGGATGAAGCAGATTTCAGTCTGAGGTGTCAAACTGAGCTCAGCTTCTGATGATATGACGAGCAGATCCTTCTAACCTGACAGAATGTGTCTGCTATGCCTTTCATCAACTAGTCTGACTGTAACCAGCTCACGTTTTCACTCGAGTCCACGTGACACAGAAGGAGCTCCTCTCACAAATAAATCAACAGCAGATGTTGATCATAGATATTTGTGTAGGTGGTTTAAAGAAAAGTTGATGTGTCATGATGTTATTATCCATCCAACATCCTGATGCAAAGCTGATGGCTGATGTTACCCAATAATCTGGGTGGGGGGGCCTAACTGAGGCCGATCAGACTAACGGATCCACAGATCAGCTCCTTGCCTTTTCAGCCTTGTAGATGTCTGAATGAGGATTTAATCACTAAAACATCCAAACAGCAGGTACAATGTTGACTGTGTGTGTTATTACTGATGAGGTGACAGAGTTTCACACGCAGAGTTCCGTCTACATGTCTGAACATAACTGTCATTTCAAACAGATAAACCAGCAGGTGGGCCGACAGTAAATGTTTCCACATGCTGCAGGAAACAACTCGTCCCTCGGCAGAGCGGGCCGGAATTCCTGTTACAGCTTTAAAAGAACAGCGGCTGAAATCTTAACAGCTAATTGAACGTTACAATGTTCCATGTAATAATCAGTTTAGTGGTGGTTATCAGCTTTGTTATAAAAATGGAGATGTGTTTACTGGATCAGCTGCAGCCAGTGGAAATCAGCTGATTGGATTGTTGACTCAGTGGTTCAGATAAGACTAAACTCACCACACTTTATGACTCCACTTGTAAAAGGGAAATAACACGTATCAGTAATTAGATATGCCTATCTGTGCACTGATTGTCCTTTTGTCAATAACTCTGTGCTCCTTTGTAGCCATAAAAAAGCGTCATTGTTTAGTAAAAAAAAAAAAAAAAGATTTTTTTGTAAATAGTAACGTGTACGGCACTTCAGAACGTTTAAAAAGGAGAGTCCAATGTGACCACAGAACAGACGGAAGTTCTGTTTCAAATCTTATTTCAGAGCTTGACACCAGCGCAACACAAAACAAAAAAGATGATGGTGTTTTGTTTCAGTCGGCCACACCTTAAGATGAGATCCTGTTTCAGCCACAGAAGGGAAATTAAGTCATGAAACTTATTCGTGTGTTTAAGGCTGCAGAGGCGGCGTGTGATCTGATCTGATCATGTCTCGTCTCTTCTTCGTTATGACTTGTGTGGAACGTTTAATGACTCTTGAGATGGTGATGAAAATGTTTAGAATCATGTGCTCATGTTCTCCTCATGTTCTCCTCATGTTCTCCTCATGTTCTCCTCATGTTCTCCTCGCCTCACGCTTCATGTTCCTTTTGTTTCTGCCAACACGTGACAGTCTTTGAAGTCATGTAAACAGCAGTTTGATGCATTTAAAGACCTGTTCAGATGTGTAAAGGTTTTCGATTAAAGTCTAATAACTAATAACGTTTGCATATAAACATACATCAGAGGCGGGTTATCATTTTAAAGAAATCCCATAGAAAATAAAGTTAAAGAAATAACACGGTGCACCAAGCTGCACGGTGGTGCAGGCGGTAGCGTTGTTGCTTTGGGTTTTAGGGTTCGAAACTAGGTCAGGACCTTTCTGCTTGTTCTCCCTGTGCATGCGTGGGTTTTCTCCTGGGACTCCGGCATCATCCTACAGACCAAAAACATGCATGAGGTTAAGTAGCTTTAGTGTTTGTGTCTCCGTGTGGCCCCGTGATGGGTTGGTGACCTGTCCAGGTGTGACTCCGCCTCTCGCCCAATGACCGCTGGACAGTCAGGACTGTTCACATCAGTTTTAGTCAAATTGAAACTCCTATTACAACGTTTATTTTGTCACGAGTCTTCCTGTTACTCAAATCTGAACATTTGTGAGTGAAAACATTGACAACACATACAACTCATAATGTTTTAGTGGTAAACTGACATATATATTATATTCAAACATTTCTGTCCACTTATTCAACTCCAAATCAGATGTCTCACTTTATTTAAGGTGGCATACATACAGACACGCCCACATATGTTGGGATGCTTCAAAAATAAACCCAAAAAAACCACTTGAGTCAGTTGCTGTTTACTGACTCGTCTTTGAGGAGGAAGGAAGCGCTCGGGTGACCTGTAAGGTGATCTGCATGTCCTGCTCCTTTCACCAAGTTTGGAGACAATTTCACTCATTTTGCTTCTCAGTTTTTCAAAAAAGTTGAAATCTGAATCTCAGGTCCCAAACTCCGGTCCTCAAGAGCTGCAAACCTGCACGTTTTAGACGTTTCCCTGTTTCTACACATCTGATTCAAATCCTCTGCATTTTAACAAGTCCTGCAGAACCCTGTTAACGATCCTTTCATTGCAATCAGGTGTGTTGAGGAGCATCTAAAACCTGCAGGTTTGAGACCTCTGAGATAGATTCATCTCAAAAACCTCCAGAAAATCCCAAACATTAGACTCTGATGTCATGACTTGGCTGTAATCTTGTGAACTTTATGGATTAAATGATTCGTGTCCAGCTGCTTCCTAACCAGGATACTGTAGAATCACCTAAAGGCTTGTTTGATGTAATCCACCTGTATTTCTTTCTGCTTTGAGTTTATTACACTGCTGACTGACGAGCACAACTCGCTCAGTAATTTGCATAAAACCTGTTTCTGAGTCAGTTTCCAGATGTTTGATAAGAAACTTTCATGTCGTGCCTTTCACACGTATCTTCTTCTTCTATCGATCTAAAACCAGCAGCATCTCTCGCCACATGTAAACAGTTCCACCATCCGCTGTCAGCAAGAGCAGCAACTGTTAGATTATGAAGACGAGGCCGCTGCTGAGGAACTGATACCTTTCTCAACACCTGTGCATTCATATTGTTGCCATGGAAACACAGAGTTGAGGTTCCCTGAGCAGCAGTAGTATCAGTCAGCACCATGTTGTCCTGCTTGAATGCTGCTCTGTAAACACACCTCCAGTATCTGGACTGCTGTTGGTTTTTCCTGACTGCTGCAAACGCATCATCTCATTAGAGCTGCAGTTGTGATCAGAGTTTCACACTCATGTTGTTTCAGTGTGATCTTTAACAGTGTTAGTGTGTTTTTCATTCACACACGCACACACAGATGTTTTTTTTTATATAATCTCATTAGATTAAACCTGCATTTATTTTTGTTGATTTCAAAAAGCCAAACATTTATTGTCTGGACTGTTTGTTGTTGCACATTATCTCTTCTGGAACGTTCACGATGGGTGAAAAACCTCGGTAGCTTTCCAGATCATTTGAAGAGAGACTGGAGAAAAAAAAATGTTGAATCTATCTTTTATCCACAGGGATTTATTTACATAAAATTAGGGGGATCTTCATGCTAGTCAGCGAGGAGGTTAAAGGTCATGTCAAAAGGCTCAATTTTACACTGGAAGAAGGAGGAACCTTTTTATTGTGTTTACAGATTTAGGACATCCTGTTGATAGAAGTAACACTGTACAGTGAGATTAGAACATCATTCCAAACAGGTTTTTCTTTAGTTTTGAAGTGAAATAAAAGATTTCCAAACTAAATGTTTTCTTAACAGAGACTTTACGTCGTGTGTTTTGATTTCCTTTTATTTTAATCCGAGTTCATTTCCCTGATGTTCTGTAGCAGAAACAGATTATTTCTTTTTGAAATCTGCAGTCACATATATAAAGTCTGGTAACTCACTACCCCGCGAGCTTTAGTTTCACTTCTCTCCAGTTTCTAAGAGGGTTTTTTATTTATTGGTTTCAAAGCCCAGGACAGGAGTCCCCCATGGGCTCTTAAAGATCTTTGCTTCATTATATTAGTAAACACTTGATGTCATTGATGTGTTTTACTTGCAGAGCTGAAAGCAGGAAGCTCTTTAGGCATTAAAGCTGCTCTGTAATGACTGTATGAGTTTAATGGAACATTGTGGCTCATATCGGTCTCTGTGGTTTCTTTAACAGATCTTTCTACTGGCCTGCCCGCCATGTAAAACAGCTATGGTTGTGTTCAGGTGAGTTTATTTCCCTTCCTCTTGTCTACATTAAAAGTGTCTGAAACAGACAAATCAAATGAACTCAGACTGATTCTTATGTTATTATTAAATGTTATTACCTGAAATACAAAATTAAATTATTAACCAATAAATATCTGAACTTTAGAGACACGATTCACTGATTTTGCTTCTATTTTTCACAAATCAAAGTGAGCCTGTGCAGTATTTGTTGCCTTTCTTCAGTATGTTTTCTTTTTGATGTAAATCCAAAAAACAACATGGCGGTTTTTACATCAGGAACTGACGTTACTTTGCATGTGCGGTAACCTGATGCAGCTGCAGCTGCAGTGGAGATAACGGACAGGCTGATAGTGGTTAGATAAAATCAGTCGAGCACATGGCCTCCATTGTATCTCTCTCGTTGTATGAATTTAATTTGAATCTGTCACGAAGAGCCAAACTGTAAACAGCATCTACAAGCATGAGTTGATGATGATGAAGTAAAAAGTCTCAGGAAGGTGGAGAACAGTCAGCTTGCATGAAGAGACACTCAGATGTGCAAACTGTCAACACGGTGGTGGAAGGCTCGTGATCTGGGCTTGTTTTCAAGGATCTGAACACCTCACAGCTGTTCTTTTACTGCAGTGAAAAAGTATTTACCCCCTTCTAAATATTTCTTCTGTTTGTACTTTTTGTCTCATTTGCATTGCAGTGTCAGATTATCAGACTCATTTTAATAGAAGATAAAGGAGTTAATGCAAAGTGACGTTCACAAACAGACATTCTGTTGATCTGCAAAATTATCCAAGAATTCAGTCAGTTTCCATTAACGGAGGATCTGACCGTCACCAAGCAGCTCGTTTCCCTTCATTATGGGATTTACACAGAAAGTAAATAAATCACTTTGATCATTAGTTTAATAGAAAACTACATTTCCCCTCTGGTGGCTTTTCAGATCAAATCGATTGATCCTCGTTTCATTCCCAACCAGCCCTGAAAGTTCTGTTCAGAACTTTTGAGTTAATCTATAAACAGACAAATAAATAAATAAATAAAGTCTCTGAACCGGATTCAGACTCCCATCTACAAAGTTTTTAAAAACATCTGTTTTCTGGATAATTTAATCAATTCTTTCTTATATGAATTCATTGAATTAATATGTAGTTCTAGAAAAAGCATCAGATCTGGAGACAAGAACTGAAGCACAAACTGACAAATCACTTTATTACAATGAATTTAATGGCCTTCTAACACAGAGGTGGAAGTTCTGTGTTTTTTTTAAATGAACAGGTCCAAACTGGAACGTCTTAAAGGTCTAAAAGGTTCTGGAACAAATTCACTGGTTTTTACATTTGGAATTAAACAGGAAGCTATTGAAACTTTTCTTTATCTGTTCAAGAATTAAAGGAATTTATTGTGTGTATTTGAGCGTCATATCATCTGCAAACATCAGTAATGTAAACAGGGTCGTGCAGCATCAATAAAGTTTTTATATCAGAGCTTTTTATTTAAAGATGGCTAGTAATTGTGCAACAAATAACAAAGCAGGATGATGCCGTCTCTGTTTGTTTTAGTGTTTTTATATAAATGCATATTTAAAGGGACTTAAGGCAAGATTTGTGAAAAACTACACATGCATTTCCAGTTTATTCAATGCTAATGGGTCATGAAGCATTAAAAACCCAAAATAACGAGGCCATCCGCATATACAGTGGGGCAAAGAAGTATTTAGTCAGCCACCAATTGTGTAAGTTCTCCCACTTAAAAAGATCAGAGAGGCCTGTAATTTTCATCATAGGTATACCTCAACTATGAGAGACAAAATGAGGAAAAAAATCCAGAAAATCACATTGTCTGATTTTTAAAGAATTTATTTGCAAATTATGGTGGAAAATAAGTATTTGGTCACCTACAAACAAGTAAGATTTCTGGCTTTCACAGACCTGTAACTTCTTTAAGAGGCTCCTCGGTCCTCCACTCGTTACCTGTATTAATGGCACCTGTGTGAACTCGTTATCAGTATAAAAGACACCTGTCCACAACCTCAAACAGTCACGCTCCAAACTCCACTATGGCCAAGACCAAAGAGCTGTCAAAGGACACCAGAAACAAAATTGTAGACCTTCACCAGGCTGGGAAGACTGAATCTGCAATAGGTAAGCAGCTTGGTGTGAAGAAATCAACTGTGGGAGCAATTATTAGAAAATGGAAGACATACAAGACCACTGATAATCTCCCTCGATCTGGGGCTCCACGCAAGATCTCACCCCGTGGGGTCAAAATGATCACAAGAACGGTGAGCAAAAATCCCAGAACCACACGGAGGGACCTAGTGAATGACCTGCAGAGAGCTGGGACCAAAGTAACAAAGGCTACCATCAGTAACACACTACGCCGCCAGGGACTCAAATCCTGCAGTGCCAGACGTGTCCCCCTGCTGAAGCCAGGACACGTCCAGGCCCGTCTGCGGTTTGCTAGAGAGCATTTGGATGATCCAGAAGAGGATTGGGAGAACATCATATGGTCAGATGAAACCAAAATAGAACTTTTTGGTAGAAACTCAACTTGTCGTGTTTGGAGGGGAAAGAATGCTGAGTTGGATCCAAAGAACACCATACCTACTGTAAAGCATGGGGGTGGAAACATCATGCTTTGGGGCTGTTTTTCTGCAAGGGGACCAGGACGACTGATCCGTGTAAAGGAAAGAATGAATGGGGCCATGTATCGTAAGATTTTGAGTGAAAACCTCCTTCCATCAGCAAGGGCATTGAAAATGAGACGTGGCTGGGTCTTTCAGCATGACAATGATCCCAAACACACCGCCCGGGCAACAAAGGAGTGGCTTCGTAAGAAGCATTTCAAGGTCCTGGAGTGGCCTAGCCAGTCTCCAGATC
>SSNP01000036.1:1384113-1404515 GCA_006937955.1 Pachypanchax playfairii
TTTTTTTCCTCATTTTGTCTCTCATAGTTGAGGTATACCTATGATGAAAATTACAGGCCTCTCTGATCTTTTTAAGTGGGAGAACTTACACAATTGGTGGCTGACTAAATACTGTTTTGCCCCACTGTATGTCTGTTGCCTTGGAAACGCTGTGTGCCACATAATGCGCTGCAGTTCAACGTCCGAATTTCCCGCGCAGTTGTAGGGATGTGACGTAAATTGACGCTGCATGCGCGTTGCCGACAGCTCTTGAACAGGAAGTACATGGCCGCCGTGGACTTGGATTCAAACACTGAAGGTATACTTATGAATGTTTCTGCAGCCAGCAAACGACCTGCATCCACTCTCACCCCCCAAAAAAGTGGCACCACGAAGAAAAAAAAGACTTTATCATCAGCGGCATCTCGTGAGTCTAAAAAAAAATATGACCGAAGCCGGGCAGGCACCCGCATAAATATTGGATATGCGTTCGGTTCATGGAGGGAACTTCAGCTGCATTTGGGAGTGAAAACGGATGCTGACATGGCTCATTTCCTTGTGACCAGGTGAGAAAACATTATAGGTCGTGTTTAGAGCCTGATACAGTATGAAAATGATGAGATCAAATCAAATAACAGAGTGGAGAGACCTGACGTGAAGTATGTTAGCCTCCCCGGTGCAGTGCTGTGAAGACGAACAGTCTGTAAAGTGTCTGTGCGCGCTCCCGTGCCGGCTTGGCTGGTGGCTGCAGTTAGCCACAGCGCCTGTCGCAGCAGCACTGAGTCAGATTTTGTAAAGCTGCCTTAAGTTCCTTTAATCTGAAATATTTTGTTTATTTGTTATTATTAAACTGTTATTTTTTTCTCAGAATGTGGAAAAAAATATCGAAATGAGGAAAAGAAAACCACCCACTGAAATTAAGTTTTAAAATAGATTTTTTATTTACTTGAGTTGGACGTTAGTTTACACGTGTGTGACGGTTGTGAAAGGCCCAGATCTGTGGTGAATGTGAACGAAGTGGAACGTTTCTGGAAGTCCAGAGGCTCCAGGACTGACGGCTGAGTTCATCTGAAGCGACGCTCCTGCAGCGCTTCTGTTTTCCTAATGACCTCAGCTGTCACAACACACATCAGGTCTCATCTGACAGAAAGAGCAGTTCATGTGTCAAAGTGTCGGTCAAAAACTTCCAGACTTAGTACTCTGGCTCTGAAATAAATGATAGTTTAGAGAAATGAACAGAAGAAGATAAATCCCAGTGAAAGCAGTGATGGACGAAGACGCTCTCGGCATCAGTCATTTGTCCGAATCAGAGCGGCGACTTGTTTACAATCTGTAAAAGTCTTATAGAAATGTCAGAGCTCGTATCCGTCACGCGGGAAAAATCCCTGACAGGAAGTTTTACGATCAACTCTTCAGGGATGGAAGCGGCTAAAAGAGAACCTGAAGTTCATATCTTATTATAAAAATGATAAATAATATCTGGATGTTTTTTGTGTTTCCAGGCTGCAGGTCCACATGTTAAACGGAGCTTTACTGGCTTTAATGTTCCCGGTAGTCAACACCAGACTGGTGAGTACAGCTGTTGTGTGTAACCAGATGTGGATACATTCACAAACACACTGCTCTGATGTCCTCAGAATAGATTGTTTTATTTGGAGACACTGCCACAGTGAATCCCAGCTGGAGAGACCCTCTCAAAGCTGGACCCGGTGAGAACCCGAGTCTACAGCTGGGCTAGTCTGTACACTGAATGTGTGAGGGAGTAAAACATAAATTATTATACGCACAGTCACAGAGAGCAGGAGAATCAAGTGTTGTAACATGGAATTAGGATTAACTGAATCAATATGTAAATAGGAAAGATGAAGCATCTTTCAACAGGATGTTCCACGTGGGAAGATGGCGAAGGATTTTCACTACATGAGACTTTAAAGCCCGTGTAAAGTAACAACAAATGTGTGTTCTGAGTTTGTCACTGCACAGGAATATTAGTTATTAGTCATCCAGCCAAATTTGAATGATTAAAAACACTGTGAAGCAAATGAAATTTGGTTACAAATTAATGAAAAAAGGATCAGTTTTCTCTGCTCTGAGACGCTGGGGGCGTGTCCGCTGCAGGTGCTGAAACCTGTCTGTCTCATCCTCTAGCAGCACCTCCTTCTCTTCCCCACATCACTGCATTTCCTCCGTTTCTGAGTTCCGGCTGGTTCGTTAAGTTTGAGGTTCTACCCACATGTAAAACTGCTTTTGCATCGCTGCTTTTTGAGGAGTTGAAATATTTCCACACAACCGCAATGCTTCAGACTTGTTGATCAGTGAAGGAGCGGAATGTGCTGCTACGCCATTCTGAGCTTTGTTTAGCATATGAAGGCAGCAGGTGGCAGAAGTAGCTCCTACCTATCATGCTGGTTTAGTTACTGTCTACTGTGTGGCTCCTCTGCACAAAATCGACCCAAAGCTTTTTCAGACGGTCATCCCTCGGATGAAGGAGCGGGAAAACCACTGAAGCTACCGCACTGTACGGTTTAATATGACGAGAGCAGCAGGGGGCGGGGTTATCCTTTTAGACCCGCCCATAAAATCCTGAAACAGAAAACTCTTGAAACGCAATTTGAAGGCTAGCTCCACAATTCAGTTTTTAATTGTTGGGAGGTTTTTCACATGTTTAGAACATTTATTATGTTTATAATGTGGTTAGAAGAAAATAGAAGAATTCCCTTTACACGGTCTTTAAAGGTCTCTCACTGACATCCAACAATATTTAAAGGTGCTGTTATTGTTATTATCTGATGGAAAAGGCTTGTACAACATGGTTGTATCATGGTCGGGGCCACATCTGAGTTTCAATGATTCTGACTATCCATAAAACAATCAATTCAGAGTGATAGTTGTGAATGTTCCTCAGTGTCAGTAAGAGCGTGCACCAGAAACCTAGTATGGAACGTCATCAGTCACTGCTGCAGGGTTATTTTTAAATAAGAGCTGAAGAAGAACACTATGAACATGTTTATCAGGTTTCAGAGGCCTGCTTTGCATTTTGTTTAACATGAGCTGATGTGACGTTTCTGTTTTGGATCTGAGAACAGAATCATGTCAAACAAACACCATGAAGCGTCTCGTTTAGAGAAAAATCTCCTGAATCTTGTTGTAAAAACGGGTCTGTGATTTTCTCGACACGTCTCCATCAGTCTTCCGGTCGTTTTGTCGTGTTCTCTCATCTTTTCCTGTGTTTGTTCCTCAGCTGCCGTTTGAGAAGGAGATCTACTACATCCAGCACTCCATGATGTACTTGGTGCCTCTTTATCTTTTCAGAAAAGGAGGTGGGTGTCGGTCACACTGACAAACAGGAAAACATGTTGATATTTCTACATGAATGGATCGAACTTGTTCTTAGTAGCATTAACGTTCTTCAGGTAGCAGCTGTTACTTTGTGTTCGGCGGTTCTATTTATCCCAAAAGAATCTGATTACAGATCCCTGATCATCCCGTGCACAGAGCAGGAACCTGCTCGAATCCAGACCTGATCCTTCAATATGACCTGATGTTACTCGTGTTCTTTGTGTCGTTATATCGACCGGATGCAAAGACCGCTTCGCTCATCAGAACCTGCAGTCCAAAGATTTTACAGCTGAGGAGTTTTTTGTTCTTTCCAGATTGTTCTCCTGTAGGTTGTTAGTGTTTGTCGTACTGATTTGCCTGTGAGATATTTTGGTCACGTGCTTTGAAACTTTCGGTTCAGAGCTGCATTCTAAACTCCAGAAAGCTCCTTTTCTGTTGTGATGTCTCCTTCTACTTCTTGCCACGCAGCTTTACGTCACTCTGAACACTCTGCTGCTCCTTTCACACCGTCAGTCATGTGACCAAAACATCTGACAGTTAAAACATGAGGAAGCTCCTGAGATGAGGAGATTTCACTAGCATGTGACTTTCAGCAAATAAATACAAACAGAGGAGAAGAACTTTAGTCAGGCGGCGGCCTCGTTGTTCATCAGTAAAGTGAAAGTAAATCAGATTCCTTTCATCAGTTTTTCCTGATAATCCCGGAACAGGAAAACCTGGTTTGACGTGTCGTTAATAGTTTTTCTGCTTTAATGATTCTTTGACCTCACATGTAAAACCAGGGTTGGTTCTGGTTCGTCTCAGCAGAGCGGCGTCTCCTGTCAGACTGTTTGTGATGCTTCATCAGTGCTTGTGTTTGCAGGTGTGTACAGGCCAGAGCCGCTGGGGGACATGTGGTGGGCCCTGCTCTCCACTGGCATCCTGTTCCTCTATCACTTCCTCTTCCTGCAGGTCCTTGGCCTGGTAAGATGGAGCCCTCTGCTGGCCAACATGTAGTACTTCATTATCTAAACAGATTCACTCTGATTTATTATATTATGATGTTAATCTGGATTGAAAGCAGTTGTTTGTCAGGTTTAAGACATTTGAACCAATAAATCTGATGATGTTACTGATATTTAGAATTGATTAACTGTTCAGTTACTTTCAGGAGGCTTTTAAAAACGTATGTAAAGAACTCACTGAGCCTGTGTTTCACAAGTGCAGGTGAAAATATGTTCGAAGAGGCCAAACTGCAGCCACTAACGCAACACATCACTAATACATATATCTGTGAGTTAGTCCGAGGCAGCGCTGCCCTTTTGTTATCCCACCCACTTCGGCTTTGAAGCTAATTAAGCAAAAACAGAGAGGAAGTCTGCAGTGATAACGAGATGTGAATGGCTCTGCAGCCACGAGTTTCTGGGGGGGATGATAAAGTGTGGGTGACTCATCATTCATCCCGTTTATGGGCCGTTTTTAGAGCAGAGAAAATGACTGATGTAGAAAGATATGAACAGAGAAGTCAACCATGACATTCACTAAACTCTCATCTGAGTGGATAATACTGTTTAAATGGTCATTAAAATAAAAATGAGGCCCCTCCCCCTCCTCTCCTTTCTTCCAGGCCACCGAGGTCAACCTGAACAACATGCTGTGCCCCGCTGTGTCCGATCCGTTCTACGGGCCTTGGTACCGGGTGTGGGCCACGGGCCACCAGACTCTGCTGACCCTCATCCACGGAAAGCTCCTCACCTTCCTGTCCCATCACAGCGGCTCCGTCTGCAGGAACGTCCTGGACACGTTCCGGCTGCGCAGCAAGAAGGTGGATTAAGCGTCAGCTCACCATCGCTCCAATCGCCTGCTCTTACCGTCCAGATTTTATTTCAAATCAACATTTTAATGGATCTTTTAAGACTTCATTTCTGCTCTCGTTGAAACAAAGGAGCGTCGCCGGGCCAGTGAATCAGCGTGTGGTTCGTTGTTTTGTAAGCAGCTTGCGCACAAACGTGATGTGCATTTTAAGCTTTAAGCTGAGGTTTGTGTCCAGACACGTGGATATGTCACATGAGTGTGAGGAAAAGTTTCATTTTTAAAACAAAAAATAGGAACGTCTTGATTCTCTGCAGTCATTACTTTGCGTTTTTAATGTGGTAGTTACGCTTGAACGTGTTTTAACGGGGTAAAGCTGCTCTTTTATTCGTCTCAAGTGAAGCAGGCTGCTGTAAAAGTTACTGCTTATTTATGGTGAGGATGTGTGCGATCTCAGTGTTATCTCTGCTCAAGACATGAAAAAAAAATCTCACGTACATGTTCCAGGATGAAAAATCCTTTTTATAAGTGGCTTATTTTGTCTGCCGTCGGTTCTGAGCATTCCAGTTGTGATAATCAGAAGATGCTGTACGTTAAGGACGTGGTGGATCTGCACTGGGACGTGTTTCCCTCTGCTGACCAGCTTGTTTGTCTCTGTGTTGTTTTTATTGTGTTGTATTCATCCAGGTGTAACTTTCAGAACATTGTGCTGGAACTTTGTGTCATGACACTTGAAAAGCACGTCACTTCTTTTTAACTGTAACGAGGCTGAATGTGTACGATGATCTGCATGACGTCCCCGTGGCTCCGTTATCCATCCGCCACCAAATCAACACTGATAATTGAAGATGTCAGTCATAAGTATATATATATATATATATATATATATTGTATCAGCTTTGATGTTTATGTATTACTACAAGATAATCTGTTGTTCAGTATCAAGAAGGGAGAAACTTTTGTATTTCTGTCACTTCAGATGTTCGTCTGTCTGTCCACAATAAAAGGGATTTCCATTGACTGAAGCTGATTTTGTCTTTTATTTCTCTTTGTAACAAAGTTTGGAACATTATTGTCATTTCAGCTCGTTCTAATCAGGGAATTTCTCCAAGTTTTATTAAGTTGTTATATTAATTTTAAAGCTGCAGATGTTCCAGGAGACGCAGTTACAGGATATTTTCTCTATAGATGAATAGTTTTGTACAGACCCTCCCCAAATAAAGTGTTGGAGCATAACTGATAGGCTGTAAAGTTATGGGATGTTATTTTAAAACACAGAAAAGTCCAGATTTAGGAGTTTATTGTAACTTTTATGGGTTTAATCCAAGTCAGATCTCAATTATCTCTGAGCACAGAGAGCCAAATGTTTCAAACTGAGCAGCAAATATTTAATATAATAGTGTATTAAAGTTTAGTTATTTTTAATATAGAATGTTTTTATTTTTTTATTTTTTGCCCTCCAGGTCAAATAAACTAACTGATGCGTTCCTATTATAAACCAACTGAAAGTTGCATCTTCAGATTCTAATTAACAAAAAGAAGTTCAATAAAACTAATATCTGAAATAATAAACAAAATATGCAAATATGGACTTTAAAAACACAAAATGTACAAGTACAAACACTGACAGGTGTTTTTTTTATTATTATTAAAAAACAGTTTTTATCCAAATTATTTGAAAGTTTTTTTCCTCCAGCAGCTGGGGTGAGACAGGTGAGTCGAGTCTCACAGGTAAACACAACTTGAGCCAAACATTTATCAGTTTCTTTTTAAATCTACTGATACTAAAACATTTGAGTTTAAAATATGTTTGCATCACTTGGTTCAGTTAAAGAGGTCTGAAACTACAGAAAAACTTGCAGAATTGAAGCTTTTATTTTCCAGGATGTATCTATCAGCTGTTCCATCAGCGCTGGAAGCATCACTTTGAGGAAGATGAGAAAACGACACACTTTTCAGCATATTTTGTATTTTTTATTGAATAAAAGGATCTTAAAAGGTAATAACAATGTTTAAAACTACATCATCTTCACAGCCATTGCGTACATACTCAGATAACCCATTTATATATATTCTTTAAGTTCTTACGTTTTCTTTTGCCATTTTTTAAAAATTCTTTTTCTTTTGGAGTTTTACTAACATAAGAAATGCCCATTTGGAATCCCGTCCCACTCGGTTGGAAAGAAGGGAAGGGTCTAACTCTACGGGGTGGAATCAGAGTGCCCACTTTTAAAGCAGAGGAAAAGAAGAAGATAAAAAAGAATCAACAAAAGGAATTGAAACTTGGTATGAGGAGTTACACCAGGTAACCCTCCCAGCCCATCAGGCCACTGCAACAGAAAAAATTGTGTTTTTTTGTACAGTGACACATCAGTGTCTCAAAAATTCCCAACATAGAAAACCACTAAAATAATTTCGAAACTAGATTCAAAATATTCCTTTGAAAAAAATTTATTTTGATGTACAAAAACAGTCATTTTTTTCTCTTTTTAAAATATTTTTATATAATAAAAGATTCAAACACAAGTTTATTGTAGTACTTATTTGTCAATATCATTATTATTATTGATTCAGTAATTCCTCTTTGACTTGTTCTTTTTAAATCATCTATCAGTGCGATTGTATAACCAGTGCAGCTACTGGGTCGAGAGGAAAGAAAACAGGCTTTTTATCTTTAATGGCGTAAAAAATAAGAAAAAATCCATCTTTTTTTTATTTTTACAAAGTATAACTGCTGGTCTTTAGGAAAAAAAATAAACAAAAAAACATTTAGAAACCCATAAAGCTAGGAGGCACACCATGGGATTTTCTTTTTTTTCTTGAAAATTATATCAACAATAATAATAATAATACTAACAAAACAAGTAACAACAATTTGCAACCTTTTAACCATCTTGATGCCGTTAATAGCTTCAAAGACAATCAATGAAACTTCACTGAAAAATTCGGTTGCTTAATAAGTCAAGACAGTTGAGGAACTCTCTCTCACACACGCACGCACGTACGCAAACACTCAAAATAAAGTACTAAGAACATTTTGTCAAAGCAGGGCTTGTTTTTGGAAGGACAGGAAGCCAGGCCTGTAGAGCAGCATTTGGGCGTGGCCGCTGGCATCTTTGGTTCATTCAAACATACAAAGGTGACGTGAGTTCGAGCATTCCATGAAATATCCGAATGACCACGGGGGAACGCGTGAGGCTGAACTCTGACCCTGGTATGGAACCAAAACACACACGGTCTGCTACAGGTATCTACTGATGTCGTTCCCTGTGACTACATGAGTCCATGTACGAGATACACGTCTAGAACCAAAACGCTGGTCTGTGTCTGATGCTTCCGTTCAACGTGACGCTGAAACAACCTCAACAACAGAATCTTAAACTCAAACGTTGCCTTTTGAAGACATCAACTGAACGTTTTGCGTTAAAAAAATGAAATTAAACGTCCAATAATCTTCAAACGAGTCCAACCAGCTGCTAGTGAACGACACGCAACACGCCTTGACCAACAGGCCATAAGGTTGGGCCACAGTGTGGGGGGGCGAGTGAGGGGAGGGGGGGTTACCGTGTGACTTCTTGTCCTTTCAAACCTGCACCATGTTGATTTGCACTGGTAGGAAAAAGGAAACAAAACAAAACACCTGTTGAACAGATCTGCATATATCAAGGATTGTAAAAAGTAACATGCAGGATTTTCTCTGAATATATATCACCGTTAAGTTTGCAACAACGACCATTAACAGTACATTCCAGAGAATTCCAGCGGCGTCCTTCCTCATCACAAGTCAGGGGGGGTCTCATTTTCCCACAAACCACCAATAATGGGTTTAACGAAAGCAGAGAGTTTTTTTGCGGGGCGACTGTTTGTGTCAGAAAAACCTAAAACATCCTCCTTCAATAATAAAATGTGCTGTCGTGACCTTTTTCCTTGTAATGTACGTCAGAGAAAATCTTACATGTAACATCATTAAGTATATATGATATGATCAATGAGTCCGCATGACCAGTCACGAGCTGTGACCACCCCAATATGAGGTCCGATAGCACCATATTTGTCTTTTAAATCTCTTAATGGTTAATAAGAGTGTCTAAGCCATAGATCAAGCATATCGTGGATAAAACCATAGGTCTCATACTCATACATACATGCAACTAAATACATTGCATGTGTATACAAAGACATATATGTAAAACAGAATGGTCAATTTGGTTTTGCAGCAGAAAAAATTCAGGTTGTGCTGTATGTGATGGACCAGGAAACGAGTGCCTGACTGTTCCTCTTCCTGTAGTGACAAGTATCTTTTACCAGTTTAACTGAGGTTTCAACTTTTGTTTTTCTTTGAATGATTATGTGGAATCTGTGCGTGGGATGAGAGGCCAACAGGAGGCGGCTGGTTTCCAGGCAGGTTTCAGGACGTGGTGATCTGAAGCCCTTTCCTACAACACCGGGGGGGGAGGAGAGGAGCACTCAGGGCATCTTCCTCTGGTCCATCAATTCAGAAATCATTTAAGGCAACACAACTGAAATTGAGATTATTTCGGGTTCCTGTGGATGGAGTGCCAAAAGCCCTTGACATTTTTGCATAAAGAAAAAAAGAACCTGTCAGTTAGTAAAGGCTGTAACGACAAAAGATGTTAGTCAAGTAACGAGAACCTCTCAAAAATTCTCCAGTTAGCAACCAAAAACAAGCAGAACACTCTTTAAAAGACGTCCAACTCACCTGATGTGACACACCTGGTACATTCAGATCCTCACGGGGCCCCGGCCCTGCTCACGGGCCCCCATGCTGACAATCTGCTCTAACAAATCCCGCTGATTTATTTTTTACTGCCAGACAGCTGAACAAACAGACCACAACTCACAACATTCCCTGTGCTGTAAGACGCACGAGTGGACGGGACCTGGGTGAAGAGCGAGGGAAACGGCTCGCCGCGCTGCTGTGACACACACTTCTACATGACACTTATTGTGCGTCTTTATTCAAAATGACTGTTTTTTTTCTTCATAATACATCATCATACTTAGTGGGATGGATAAAGGAGGATTAGCTAGAATCGTAAAAAGGTTCGATAATGTTTCTACAAGCACACGAGTGACGACGTGTTGGGAAGGGAACGTCCGACCTGTGTCTGAGTTAAGTGTCTCTACCTAAAAAAAACAGACTGCGAACACCTGAAGCCAAAAAACCTCTGATGTGTTGAATAAAGAGAATATGGCTTTAAATTGGTTTCCCATCTCCCTGGAAAGCGACTCCTACCAGAAACCTCCAACAATCTCATTTAAGGAAAAGAATTGTATTTCCACACCTGCTTCTTCTTTCCAACGCAGGTAAAACCGGACACCTCGTCCATTTTTACACAAACAATCTGCAGCAACGTGATTCTTTCACTCTGAAGGAAAAACTGCAGGTTCCATCTCTTCAACTGCTCAGAGGGAAGCTTCAGATCTGCAGGTCAAATCCAATTTCTAACTTATTTTACTGGTTTTTATCTTGTGTCACCCACAAACAATAACACAGCACACACACACACACACGACTGTGAGCTCAATCAATAAACAGCCAGCGAAGAGGCTGATAACGGCATCACAATCCTATCTACACTTTGGAGTACACATGTATCCCGATACATAGTTCCAACTACAACACTACAAGTTAACACGGCTGAACCAAACTCCGTCAGGTTTCTGAGAGGAATTGAAGTAGAGAGGACACAGCCTTTGCCTTGCTACATGAGATTAACATGTGAGAATAATAGGATCAAAACAAAATAAGAAAACAAAGGTTTTTGGTGAATGTTAAATTGTAGCAAAGCCTAAATGACACTAACCGCTCAGAGAGCCTTCCTTCCATCCACAGAATCAGACACCTGATTAGGTTTGCTGAAAAGACACAATGTTCAGAAAAATCCAATATTTGTTTAATTTTCAAAAATTATGAAGTGGGGGGGTTAGATATAGGTGATGCATATGCTGCAAAAGCTCAACCACAGGCAAACACAAAGAAACACATGGATTTCTTGTCGTAATCGAATTATGCTTCGTTGCCACCCGTTGCCATGCCAATGTCTGCGAGACGGCCAGCACAGCAACGGAAACTATCATCATAAAATGGTACAGTAGTAGAAATAGCTAGACCAGGAGGGGGCGGGCTCTCCTGGGAAAAGGTCCGCGGAGAGGTCCAGTGATTGGTCATGCGGCTCGCTGTCAGGAATAATGATTATAAGACGGCACTGGGTGCCCAATGCCATTCTGGTAGTGATGGTGCTGGCGGTGGGCGATGTACTCTGCATAACCCATCGTCATCTTCTCGCTACGGTACCTAGGGTTGAGGAGAGGCGTGTTGGTGATAGGAAGCCATGAAGAATCACAATCTACAAGCAGCACTGCAGAAGGTTTATCATTTAATGTACAGCCACGATTATAAAACAATAAATACACCATCTATTTGTAGAGTTTTATATGTCAGGACATAATAAAATGATTCAAATGTAACATCTTAAAAAAGGTTCTGCCATTTTTAATGAACAGGAGAAAAAACTAAGTCCACCTAATCATCAGCAGGCGCGCCTGCCGCTTTAAACGCAGGAGCTTCAGCGGTTTGCTGGTCTGGAGCATACAGCTGCGTGTTAACACAACATCCAGCAGTTATTACTGCTCATTCATCTGGGAGGGGTTAAAGGTCAGTTCCCTATAATTTGAAATCCTTCGTGCCACAATGAAAAAGATTATTATTTAAAACAGCTGTCAGTCTCCCCATGAGTGGATGATCCAGCTAATTTAAATGTAAACTTTATAACCTGGTGATCTCTTTTATTATGTCCTGATATGTAAAACTATTTTCATTCTGACTGCCCTCCCCTCAATCTGCCCCTACATTAACCACAATGGACAATGGCATGCAGATAATTTGGGGATTTAGGTTTGTTTTGATGAGCTGCAGCTACAGCAGGAACACAAAGTGGATTTAAAACTTGCTCAACTGGATTCTTTTATCTAAACACCAAATTTTGTCCTCCTCCTTCAGGGAAAATCCCCTGAAGGAAAATAACTTGGGTTTATTGCACACTACCATCAAGCAGTTTTACAATCTTTTCACTTAGCAGCAGCTACGTTTTAAGACTCTTCTGTGACGGAGTGTATGCAGGACTCAAAAACAAGACAGCACCTGATCACAGAGGTCTGGATTTGAACTCTAAACCTGCACATCTATCCACTCTGTTCTGATAAACACAAGGACCTGAGGCCTGGACCTGTACATGTCATTTTACCTGGTTAATTTAATGGTCTTCCTGAAGTCATTTGTGATGGGAGCTTTGTAACCTCCCTTTCGTAGTAAGGAATCTATGGTTTGAATGTGGTCCCAACCTAGAATCACAAGAAGTGTATTAAAGAAAAAAGGACTTTTCATAATGGATAAAGAGGTTTATGCTGGAGGCACAAACAAAAGATCCCACCTTGCTCCTTTGCAACCTCTGGCAGGTAGGTGGCGGTGCGTTTTGATCCTTTTTCATTAAAAAACTCTATCCTTATTCCATGAACACCCACCTGGGAGCAACATCAACACAGATAAGTACTTCAACCAGAAACTGCAGTTTTAAATCAGTAATAGATTAAAAAAAACTACATCTAAGTTTAAAAAAGCACCAAATTACTCCCTTCTATTGTCTCAGTAATGGCAGTTATACCCCAGAGAGGCATCAGCAATGAGTCCTCGCAGAAATGTTCACTCTTACCTCCCAGTCAAGGTAATCACCGACGTCTTCAAAGTTGGTGAGGAGAGACACTGAGCAGAAGAGGCGAGGCAGCTCATCCCTTGTCATAGGGGGGAAGCGGCTGTCTTTAAGGGCACTGCACAAGATGCACATAAAGCCTGTCAAAGGTCTAACAGTGATGTGCTCAAGTCTAAAACAGACTGCATAAAAAGGTGGACGATGCAGTGGCGTCAACCTCCAATGAATAAAAATGAAGCCATATTGTATTTATGGAACCAGCGCCTGTGCACTACAGATGTGGGACCAAAGGTCCCGCCCACTCACCTGCACACAAGAATCTTGTTGCTTTTTTAAGCATCAAACAAACTAATTACAGCAGCAGAACACGAACTACATGAATCAGGGAACAGGATTAAATACTTCTACTGGAGCCAGCCACCAGGGGGCGCTTCAGCTTCCATCTCAAGCTGTTTCAAGTCATAATAATCACTTATGTTTATAAGTCTGTGGCTTCTTAAAAGCCACCTTAATTATAAAAAAAAAAGAAATTATACCAGAAGTGTTTCATAACTACATTCCTGTTTATTTCAAACTTTCACCCAGTTTTTGTTTGTTGCTGCTGGATATTTTTATGATTGTTATAATTTGATAAAATCAAAGTATTTATCAGAGTATAAACGTGGCGGGGGAGGCAGGCGCTGTACTTTTTTAAATGTACTCATCACTTTCTGTTATTTTACAAAACAAGAACTCAGTGCTAAGACTGTGATGAACTTGTCACACAGGTCTGATGTGGATGGACTGGATTCTGAAATAGCCAAACTAAAATCCCCCAAATGTAAGATGTGAACATGTGCTAAAAATAAAACAAATAAACAACCCCTGAAAATTTTATGTTATTTATAAAAGAAAAAAATAAATTTTAAAATGGCCAAAATGGGCTCCTCAGTTTCCATCTGTTTTTACTGGAGGAAATATTATAATATTGGACAGAAATACAAAAGCAGTGGGTTTTTTACTGTTATCAGCAGTGAACACTCCTGTCTGGAGTTAAAACGGCCCTGATGGGGGTACAGATGCTTCTAATATGGCCGTTTAGATACTTGAAATCCACACGCACATGGGTCGTTTTGTTTACTTTCCATTCACTTGATTGCCTGTTGCGAGTTTCCATGACTTCTGCTGCACACCAGACTGTGACTTAGCTATTACCAAATAATTGCTCTCTAAATGCAAAGTGACTTCTAGCAGTGTTCGGACAGAAATCTGTTCGAGGGCCTCCCACCTGGTCCTTTAAATAATATCCTGAAACTAAAAACATTCGTAAACAAACTCATTTCACTTTTGAAATATTCTTTTAAACTTTAAAAAAGGGAGACATGCTGAACTAGCAACATATTATAATAAGACAGAGAGAGGTGGATGTCAAAGCTGAAACAGAATAAGTACCCTCCAGTGGTTGGCTGAAGTATCAATTTTAAGCCCCGCCCCCTCCATGCAAAACATGAAAGATTTTTCTAACTAAAAAACAATATTTCATGTAGTTCTTAGTTTGCTGCTGCATATTTAAATATTTATTTTACTAATCTGTTTAGCTGTATTTAGTTATTTATTGCTTTAAAAAAAAAACGACTGTGTGAGTAGGCGGGACTTAAGGCCCCACAGCTCCTCAAGCAACATAACAGTTCTTGTATATGCGACATTATGGCTCAACGTTTCATCAACAAAGCAGATGTGGGTTGAAGGCCTGAATACTGTATTACAAAAAGTACCATGACTTAAAATAAATAATGATTTTAAATAACGTTCTTCTTCAGTTAAAGTTGTATTGATAATTCTCATTGACATGTTTTGTTCTTGCTCACCTGGTAAGGGTGTACTCCCTGAGTCCTGAGTGCAGATTCATGGCAGAAAATGTACCTATACAACCCCTCAACCGCTTGTCTCGGCCTATTTTCCACGTAACAAACAGCGGACTGAAAAACAGAAAAGAACATCTTAAAGTAACAGAAAAACAACACGTGGGTTTTAAAGGTATTCACTACATGTTTCATTATTTAAGCTAATAGGCCACAATCTTACATAAGATGAAACAAACTGTTGATCATGATGGATTGTTTCTCATTAGGGAACTTTTATTCAGCCGTTTGCATAAACACTTCCTTTTGTTTCACATCTATTTTTACCCTTTTATGTAGTTATGGAGATTTTCCTGTTACAGTGAGAAAATTATTCCAGTGAAGAGCAAATTAAAAACACATGTCTGATCTGCATGCGAAAAGCATGAATGTTTATAAACAGTACAATTACAACAGCAGTACATCTTATTTCAGCAAGTATCAGAAACATTTTTTTTTCTGTTTTAAACTCAAATCTCTTATTAGAATCCACCAAAGACTAAATTATGTTTTTAATTAAAGAGTTCACACTGGCTCCATTTGAAGTTTAGCATAAACTAATTAGGGTTTTTAAGGTTTCAACTCTCAGTCATTTAAAAACATTCACAGTGAAGAATACAGAAATGTGTTTTCTTCTAGTCTTATCTCACGTGTAGCATCATCGTACAATATGAACAAGAAAGAAAAAAAAGAACTGATGTGAATCTTAGAGAAAAGTAAATGATCGGAATCAAATGTGCACATCAGCAACATAATCCTTAGATGAAGGATTAGAGCGTGCTGATGATCTGCCGGAGCGGAGACGGCAATGTATCTGCTGTGCGGCACAAACTGTTACAATCTGTTCAGGAATGTTTTTTTTCTGTTGTGTATTTTTCTCATAGGGCTGTTTTCACATACACAAACCCGTTAGTCATTTAGTCCTGCTTCTCTGTGTGACTGCAGTGACATCTTGAAGTTAAACATCACTTCAGGATAAATAAGAGTGAGTGAACTAAATGAGCTGAGCAGTCATGTTAAAGTACCTGCAGCAGCATGCGCTGACCACTCTGTTAGTCTTCTCACAGTCGCAACCAGGCAGATGGATTTAAAAATGCAAATCTGTCAACCCGAAAAGCTTTCATTCAAACCATGTCTGCTGTTTTTCATTTATGCTGACTGAGATAGAGGAGAAAAGAGAATTTAAATTGGTTTAGCAACAGACGAAGAAAAAAAAGATGATATTTTGGGGAAGCAGAGTTTTTTAACTTATTTTATGTGCCACCATTGTTAAAAACATGATAACGCTGAACCGTTTACTTGCCAGAGTACTGCAACTACGACCAATGTTGGAGTTGTTTTCAGCACTTTAATAATTCAACCTGACAGGTCTGCCTAAGTGAAGGACGTGTCGAGGACAGTGCAGTCCAGAAGCAGGAGTTTCTCAGAGCTAATGGAGGTTTAACACTATCAGGCGCGTCTATAGACAAACCCTCAGCTGGGTGAGGTTAATGGAGATACACTCACCTGCACACCTAACTGACCACAAAGCTGCAAAACAGTTTGGGCAGTTTTGCAGGAAGTATTTACAGGTTTAAATACTTCCAAGAAGGAAGAGATCTTAAAAATGTTTTAGAGTTCAGCATGGAAACTGAGTCAGGGCTTTCAAGTAAGTGTCTCAAAAGAATACATTTTGAAACACACGCACAGGAACCCTGTGAATTTGAGATTTTCTGTGGAAAGGCCTGTTTCTGAAACATGTGACAAGAAAATCTTTAGGAAGGACATTAAAATCTACAATATTAAATTATTCACTGAAAGGGAAAAGTGGAGCACTGCACTGTTTGTCTTGTAACAGCTGATGCTGTGAACGCAAAACATCTTTGAACTGAATTAATTAAATAAATAGAGGATAAAAGTATTTGGACGGGATTTCCCTGCATGCATTTACTGACATGACATGAATTCCCTCAAGACACTTTAAAAATTGAAATTAAAACCATTTTACTTAGAGCATACTGGACAATGGGGAGTTGTAAACAAGGATAGAATAATTTATTTTTATTTCTAGTAGTTCTTGTGTTTGGTGTATTTTTATTTTATTTCTGTGATTTTTTGTAATGTTCTCTGGTACAGACATCTTCAAGTGACCCAATTATGGCCCGAAATTTCAAATTGGGATTTTAATCTTGTGAACTAAAGTTTGATCTAGTTCTTGGAGTGTGTTTACTTACACAAAAAAAACAGAAACAATACAGTTCTGCAATAAATACAGCAGAATCCACCAGGTGAAAAACTAACCCTTCTACATATGACTGAATGACTTGAACAAAAAACACAAAGTATTGTTATAAGCGTTGACAATTCAATAAACTTAAAATATCAACTATATAGGGAAAAGGGGGAAGAAGAAATATGGGAAAAGTCGTTAACTGCCCGAAAAATGTGAGTAAGACGACCTTTAAGTCACATGCTATCACATTACTGTACAAGGTGGGGACAAAATGTTTCCGTTGAGGGCGCTTGGAGTTCAGTTTCTGACAAAATATATGAATTTATTGATCTGACAGTAACTTTAACCATATCAGAAAACCTCACCTTCAGTTAATAATTAAGGGGTTAAGACTCCCTTGGCTTTTTTGGCTGCTTTATCGGTTAACCAATGCCACTAGTCTCTTTTTAGCAGCAGTTAAATAAGGCAAAGCTTAAAGCGGCTAAGTACTTAGCAAGTAGCACATTTTCTTTGTTGGTCGATGGTGAACTCTGGTAAAATACTTATCCTTATTCGACGGTGAACTCAAACAACAACCCAAGCTTGTTGCAAAATGAGAAATAAATCTCGATGTTTACTTTGTCGTAAATTAATTGAGGCTCTGGATGTGTCTGTCAATAAATTAATCACTAAATTCTTACCAGTTCGTTACTAGGCTAATCTATTTTGCGGCTAACAAAGCTAAAGCTAATTTGTAGCAATTCAGGGTTCAGTTAGGTTAATTTTCTAGATTAAAAATATTAAAGTCAACTTTATTTGTTTGGCGCAATAGTTTATTTAGTTGTATGTGCAACCAAGCTGGATAACAGCGATGTTATCTTCATTCAATTCTATTTTTCTGTAGTTTCAGTCGTTAGCGGTTTCTAGCTAAAGCTACGTTAGCAAAAACCCTTAGCTAAGAATAGCACTGTTTTGTCAGTTTGATCGTCAGTACCGCAAATTTATTTATTTTTTTCTTACAAATACACGCAGAAAATCTAAACCTGACAGTGAACACAAACATTCATTGATAAAAATGTGGGTTTTATTAGGATCATTTCACATTCAGTGCCGCATTAGTGTACGGTTAGTTAAGCTGCCGGTGTTATGCAGAAAAAGGCACCCCTGTTATCGAAAGCATCCCGTTGAGGGACGCGTATTTAAACTGTCTCTATTTAAAATCATTTTAGATACAAATAACTTAGGATAAATCAGAAGTAACACACCACCCCTATTTTTAGCACAGTAAAGAATATATTTGTGGTTAGTTCACAAAATGTTATGGCTTTGATCGTTTCGTTTAAAAATGTAGTGTTAAGACGAGAATTGTTAGGGGACTAATATTGATAAAATTAATTTCGGGACTCTAACTCTTTCCTGGTCAAATGCCAGTCTAGTTTGACAAATAACACACATATTAATTAATAAAACGTTACACCAACGACTTGTGTATGTGTTTTTTTGTTGTAATTTTGTTCAAAAAGGTTAACCTGGACCAAGAATGAGGTTATCACCTTTAACTGAAATGAGATTATGTGACAGGAATGCTTTACACAGTGGGAGTGCGTTTTTTTGCACAACACCGGTCTGAGTGTATCCTCTGACTAGGCCTGATTTCCAACTTGGTCATTAAGCTACAACCAACGAGCTTTTCGGCCAAAATTTGAGAAAAAATAAATATTGTTTCGACGTGACAGTTCATGTTCTGAACTCCAAAGGAAAACCCAAAGCTAAACTCAACAAGTCTTGAGAAGAAACCGTCCCCTGAGTGACATTTTACAAAAACAACAAAAGACAAAAGTACTTACTAGGGATCATTTGTAAACCTGGGTGTTCTCGGAGGTTGGTATCCGTACAAATGGCAATAAAGCACGTCAAAACAGAAGCAGCACATCTCCGCGGAGACAACCATTTTTCTGCCACCACTTCCCGAACCTGGTCCCGGGCTGAGATTCGGGGAGAGGCCGGATGTAGTGTAGCCGGCCGGTGCTGGGGACAGAGCGTTTGTGCCACTGCTGCTACTACTGCTGCCGCTAACGTTACCCCCGGGTCCCCCCAGGCCGTTGGCTCTGCTCACGTTTGCCGCTGCTGCAACAGTCGCGGAGGAGCCAATCCCCAATTCCGAGCCACAATGTCCGGTTCCTGCCACCCCGCTTCCCGCCCCCACCCCGCCGGGACCCCCCGAACCGGGAGATCCCGACAGTTTCTGCTTCTTCACCCCGCAGCACCCGGCCGCCATCTTGGAACAATCTGCACCGACACACCGCTTCCGACCCATAACCGTCACCGCAGGAAGGGTGGGGGGAGACGCCGACCAGACGTAGAAGTCCCACTGCGTTGATACGTACGACGGACAATACTCCACTTTCCCTCTTTTATTTTTTTTAGTCGTACGAAGAAATAACCGATGTGGTGAGAAGACTGCAATGTCACCCTAGCGTTGCCTTTAAAATGCGCGACTTCGCTACGCAAAGAACATCCGAACAAGCGTTTATTCCGTTAGTAGTCAAGAAATGGTGTTCCGGTGGATCACCACCACACCGATCTGAGCCAAATATACACCCCAACTCCCTAACACGACACCTTCCAAAACGACCTCAGTCAGGCCCCTTAAACATACAAGTTTAGGGAGTATCCGGTCCGGACAGGCCGCAAATGACAGTAGCCAGGCGGTCCAGATGTGAAGCCGACAGCCAGTGCGCTGTAGTCCCGCAGCACACCTCTCCAAGTGGAAGCCGGGAGCTTGAGTATGCAGGACCCATAAGCTTCAGCACAAACTGCGCACAGTGTCTTGGGCAACGTAGCCTCTCATTGCACCAGCTTGTTTGCTACTGCCTCATAAACGTCTAATTATACAAAAGGCCCAGAATATTGGAATCCCAGACGCCGGGGAAACGCAGAAGAAAATGGCATCTGACACTGCGGGGTTGGCATGGCACGATAAAACGCGTCAGCGCCGAACAAGTCATTTCAGTGCCGTTAGCCCACAGTTTGCACCTGCATCATGACTGCACTTGGACCCGGTCATAAATCTCAATAACACCCCCGCCGTCAAACGAACAGCTGAAAGTTTTCAGCACCGGTTTGTTGGGAGGCGGTCACCCGTTCATGTGGACACGGACAGAAGAGCATTCTAGACCGAGGACCGTGTGAAATCCGCTGGGTTTGGCAACCCTCCCTCCGCATCTGCCTGTCAGCTGCTACAGTTCTGTGCTGTTCGGGTAAAAGCCCAGCGATAAGTCTGTGGGCACAAGCATCGGAGTCGTCGGCACGCCGGAACCGGATTCAGAAAACGTTCTGCGCCCGGTGTTTACACATACTGCGTAGCTTCTTGGGGGCATCCAGTTTGCAGTAAGAAGAAATGCACGGTGCTATGGAGGCATGCGCGGCCCTGACGTCCATGCGCGTGTGCGTGTATTAACCCCCCCCCCCCCCCCCCCCCCCCCCCCCCCC
>SSNP01000036.1:1404525-1528084 GCA_006937955.1 Pachypanchax playfairii
CCCCCCCCCCCCCCCCCTCCCCCGCCAGAGTTGTAAAAGTCACAGGAGCGCCGTCCCCATCCTGGATCATCGAGTCATGATGAACCAGTCATGGAGGCAGGAGATCTTCACATCAACTCCAATGACTTCATGTTCCTTCTGTGCAGCCAGAAACACTCCTAACTGCGCTCACATAGGGTTTAGTCACAAATATCACTTTGTCAGCAGCGGTCTGAATTTATTTACAAAACAAATTATTTGTGCATCAATCAGAAAAGTGACAGTAAGAGGTTAAAGTTTAAGAAGAACTAGTAGCTCAAACCTTCCAGAATAATTTGTTTCGGAGGAACAAGTTCTTCTTGCAGCTGACTGCAGGTTGAGAATGTCTAAGCTTCTCTTGTCTGTTATTTCTTCAGTTCAGAGCACAGAGAGGCTAAAGCTTTATCTGCGTTTTTTATCATATGTCAGGAATCAAAACAGTAACCCATTTTATGAAGATCCTTCTGGTTAAATCAGCCTTCCAGCCTGTTTTATGGTTCTGTTTGATGTGCAGCTTTGCCAGCAGTCCACTCTGAACATGGCTTCAACTATCAGATCTAATCTTTTATTTAAAAAAAAACAATTATTACAGTAAATTATATATGCAAATCTTTTCAAAAGCCTGGTATGCTGCAGGACATTAATTTGTCCCTTTTTTCTGATTTAGTGCCATTAATATTTACCTAAATGTTGGTATGGCGGAGTCACGTCTCCCAGTCTGAGTGCTTCAGTGGTAAAATGTATATGTGTTATAATTTAAGTCATGATCCTTACTAATTTCTATAAGGTAAACATTTTGGGTATATGTTCAACTTTCCTCAGTGAACACAGTGGAGAATAAAGCTGCTGAGTAGAGTGGATTCTATTCAAAAGCCCATTGATGCAGTGGTGGATTTCAAACATGGGTGATGTCATTGTAATGCAATCCATCACATCCAGATTAGCTTTTGAAGCTGCAACGGGAAAGGGTGAAGCAAGCTGAATTTCCTCCCCTCCCATCTGCAGCTCAAGCGCGAGCACATGTAACAAGGTCAAGATGACGTGCCTACAGCAAGCTCAGCAGGATGGGCTGAGACAAATTATCCCCGAATCATATTATTCCATTTAATATAAATGACATTAGTGTCATTTCTGAAAATACACAGAGAGAATGAACAAGTTTGTTCTGTTTGTTTGCAGTTCTATTTTAGGAAACAGGAATAATCTAGCATGCTGTCATTAGGTCATGAGGTGGAATTTCCCACAGCAGTAATGTCTCCATCACCTCTGAGACATCCATCTGTTTTCTACACAAGCTTGTCCCTGTGCTGGGTCACGGGGGACTGAATTATGTCACCAAAAATGATGACCCAAACAAGAACTTCAGAAGAAAAGACTTGTTGGTTAAAGTTCAAGCCAACAAGATGGACTCTCCTCTATCACGATGAAGGATCTTCTGCTCAGCAGTGGATCATAAATAATCAATAAATGGCAACAACAATAACCAATAGGGCACATGCCTCTGCTGCTCATTCATTTACATGATGCCAGTGTGACTTCACTGTTCCCTGCAGGGTCAACAGCAGCTGTTTGAACAAGGATGCTGAGCCAGTCATCTGTGCTATTGGAAAGGAAAAGCCCCATCCGTGTTACTGCACCTCCCAGAGCGCCTTGATCTGCTTATTCGGCAAATCTTTTGGGCAAGATTTGCTGCCACCAGAAAAGTTTTATGCAATTGAGATAATGATTTTTTTTTTTTTTTTTTTGTTAAGGCATTGTTAAAAGCATTGTGAGTCCAAGCTCAGAGTGCTCCTGTTCAGCTTCTCAGCAGAAACCTTGTAATCACTTTATCTGGACTCACTCTGGCTTACAGTTTAATGGCCTTTCTGTTCCAGCCATCCACTCAGTTTACCTTCAATTACCTTTTTTTTATTTGAGGACAAATCATTCCTGAAATATTTTAAAGATAATTGTGAGTTGCATTCAATTATAAATTTACAGGAACAAAACAACGTAGCTCCAATCATTTACATAATTGTGGTGGACATTTTTCCAATTTTACAATACGTAAATTAAAGAATTATATGTTTTGAAACTCCAAATTTACATTACGTTTCTGTATTTTTCATTATAAGTTTGTGTTTTTTCCTATAGGGGTCAGTAACGGTTCATCTGTTGCGACTCTGCCTTCTATTTATGTGTAGAAGAAGAAGAAGAGAAGGCGGAGCTAAATGTTTGAAAGTGGCGGGCAGACATTTATGTCAATGGGCAGAAACAGTAAACTCTCGTAAGGAGCTAAGATTATTGAAATAGTCAATACATCTACTGATATTCACAAGTAAGTGGTAGTTATTGTGTTGTCTGCTATTGTTTTTGTTTTTTTCTGTTGAATAGAACGACTGTCTGTTGTTTCCGTGTTAGTTCTTAAACCCGGAGGAAACTAAAATGCACGTTAATGATGTTAACGTCATGCTAATAACTACAGCTAGATGATACCTATTGACTCAAGCGGTGATATACCTGTTTCTCAGCCTGGTTTGTTTGGTTTTGGATCCAGTTCGATAATATGGGCCGCTAAATCCGAAAGGTCGTAACTGTTGGACTGTTGTTAGAGACTTGAATCCCGTCCAGCAGGGTTTCTCCTCCGGGCCCACTGTCTCCCATGATCCCGTTTCCTTCTCCTAATTCGCATGTTTGTCATCGATTTCTGCAAAATCCTTCCAATGACCCATTTATTAAAACCTGACGTGTTGAATCAGGGAAATATAAAAATCTGGAGTAAACTGGACGCTGTGCACAATCAGCTGAGTACTTCAACAGTACAATTAAAGACTTAATTTGTCATAAAATACTACAATTTCATCCAAATTCTAGCTTATTATACATATTTTGAAACTGTCAATATGAGGATGTACTTATATATTTGTTTCATAATAATGGATCAGCTGTTCAGTAAGAGATGACCATGGACTGATGGACACAGTGAATGAATGTTATTGTTTTCTTTTCATAAATAATAATCCACTGCCGGGTTTTCAGTAAAACTCATAAACCCGAATGTTCAGATATGGTGAATTACCTACAACAAATGTTTTATGTTATAGAAACAAACATAAAGCTTTGAGCAACCATTAAATGAGCAGGGTGATACTTCTTTTAAACAACAGCTCTTCATTATATTTGTGTCTTTTTCTTGTGTGAGCTGTGGAAATTAACAGTTGTTAGTATAAGTTTGTTTTGATCACGCTTTCTTTCTTGTGTTTGTCAAATTAATTGTAAATCAGAGTTTTATTGTAAATATGGTGTTCAGTACAGGATGTCAGCTTTCAGATAACATCATGGCCTGGTATAAAAATGTCAGATCATTTAACTTATTGATGTTACTGGCAGATTTCCGTGTTTTATGACTATGTTGTTGTGGGAGTGGGAAGGAGCCTCAGACTCTCTGTAAGCAAGACCCAGTTTTTATAGAAAATCATTACAAAATACAGTACAGTTCTTTTTCTCTCCCCATTTCCACTGAAAGACAGTCACACACAACAGCATCCGATCTTTTTATGAAAAAACTTGCCTTTGGGTTCATTTTTAGTTTTAACTCAAGCTAATTGTGGAGCACAATCTACAGACATCAGTTGTTTAATTTATGTTGGATTTACGTTTTGTTTTGTCTTTTCTTAGCAATTAACTGAAAAAGTGCATCATGACAAATGAGGATGAGAAGGTGATCCCGGTGCGGGTTGCCCTGCGATGTCGCCCGCTGGTTCCAAAAGAAATCAACGAAGGATGTCAGTGCTGTCTCACGTTTGTGCCCGGGGAGCCGCAGGTAATAAGAAGTGGTTGTGTAATCAGCTTGGATTAAAGTGTATTTTTACTGGATATGTACACACAGCACAGTAAGTGGAAAACTCTTGTGCCTTTTGTTTCCCTCCCAAGGTGATTGTTGGCACAGAAAAAGCATTTACCTATGATTATGTGTTTGATCCCACTGCTGAACAAGAGGAGGTCTTTAATACAGCTGTGTCCCCCTTACTGAGTGGTCTTTTCAAAGGTAGATCTGTTTCTAAAGGAATATTTTGTTCATTTTTATGGTAGTGACTAGGCCATTTCCATATGGAGTGTATCATTCACTGCATAACAATTGCAGTTAGTTGTTTTATTTTGTTTTAAATCCTTTTGTGCACCTGCTGAACCTTGTCCTGTGGTAGGTTACCATGCAACAGTTCTTGCATATGGACAGACCGGATCGGGAAAGACCTACTCGATGGGGGGGACGTACACGTCAGCTCAAGAGAGTGACCCTTCAGTCGGAGTGATCCCTCGTGTTATCAAAAGGATCTTCGCAGAGCGGGAGAAGAAAACAAACTGTGAATTCTTTCTTGCTGTGTCCTACCTAGAGGTTGGTTCACGTGCAGTTCAGATTGAGTTACAAGTTAATCTGTTACCATCATGTCATTTTACAATCCAGTGTAATGTTTATTCTTTTGATTTCAGCTTTATAATGAAGAAATATTGGACTTGCTGTGTCCTTCTAAAGATAAACCAGCACTCAGCATTCGTGAAGACCCTAAAGAGGGCATTAAGGTGACTTCACCTTCTTTCTTACAGTTTATTAATCAGTTGAAAAGAGTCCATTCAAGTAAAGATTTCTTTTTTTTTATTAGGAATAACTTTGGGGTGTTTTACAGATTGTTGGATTAACTGAGAGGCAGGTGTTCTCTGGTCCAGAGATGGTGAGCTGTCTGGAGCTTGGGAACTCTGCACGCACGGTGGGCTCCACAGCGATGAACGCAGCCTCGTCTCGTTCTCACGCCATCTTTACTATCACACTGGAGCAGCGCCGAGGATCCGATAAGTCAGTCGGTTTAATGTTTCTGTTTTACCTGATGTTGAGTTATAGGAGCTTATGTTATTGGATTTTAGATTTAGATGTGGAGTTTTATATTATCTGAAATAATAAACATGAAGTTCTACCACAAGTGAAACATCTGTCCAAACATCTGTTGCAGGGGGGATTCAGTTGTGTCAAAGCTGCACCTGGTTGATCTGGCTGGTTCAGAGAGACAAAAGAAAACTAAAGCAGAAGGAGATCGTTTGAAAGAAGGTAACATTGTTTCTCCTGCTCAGAGGTTGCTACAAAAATAAATCTGTTTGCTTCTGTTCAAAAATTAAGGCCACGACATCCTGTTTACAAGTGCTGCCATGTTGTGTTTTAAAAATTAAAGTCTGATGATTAGATATGTTTGAAAGTCTGGGCTGCTCACCCCACCAGAGTCATGGTTTTATTTAAGCATCAGAAAACCAATTACAGCTAAAAGTATTAGAAGGTGTCATATTTGAACACGCAGGAGCAAGAGAGGAACTTGGTTCATTAACACCAGAGAAAAATGATCTTGGATTTATTTATTTCAAATCATTAATTATGATTTACATCTTAAGGGAGTGGGGCTTAACTATTCTTCCACCAACCCATGGCTTGTTTTAATGCTATAGTCATTTTTTTTAGGTGAAGTTAAAGAAGCAATAAGCGAAAATTCATCATTTCCAGTTTGAAAGAATTCAAAATATGCAATGTGAAGCTCTAGATGTGTAATTCCATCCGGAACATAGCATGAGGTCACACACCATCTCTCTGTGTTGATATTGAGCCTCTTGTTTACAAAGGTGGTCTCCTTCCGCATGCATGTTCGTGCATGTGAAACTCCGCTAAAAAATTACTAAATGATTACCGAATGGGTGTACAGACATAACCCTTATTTTTAATCAGGTAGTTGCACTATCCACAAAATTACTATGCAACTATTGGTGACCAAGGTTTTATTTACAGAGAAGTTACATGCAGCCGTTACAGTGCGTAATGTCTGCTAGCATATGCTGCTGACGCTAGCAGCAAATACATTGTTCAATGCTAATTATGACGTGCAATTAACGGCATTTACGGACATACAATATCATAACATGCAAGAATAAAATTATCTTGCTGTCTACATCATAAAGTTGGTAATTACTTACTTCGCCACTTGACATCTTCCAGAACTCCGTTATTTCGTTGTGATAATGAACTTCGTTTCATGAGGAGAGTGGGTGAGAGAGGTGGTGTACGGGAGTGGGAGGGAGAGCGGGGATAGGTAGAAGAAACTGTCAATCATGACAGACTTTGTTTTGGTCTCAATCCTGTACTCAACAGCACACCTAGCGGTGAAAAATCGCTTGTTGCTCCTTTAAATATCTTTAACTAGTAGCTTAACTGCTTAAGAAGACTGTTACAAGCTCTGACATGACAAAGGGGATGTCTAACTCCAAACATGATGTTTGTTTCTTTTCTTTCATTTGAAAAGATGAGAATAAAAGCATAACTGAATCTGATGATAAAACCTTTTATCCTCAAATCAGATGTTTTTATCAACAACAAAGATGCAGATCCTCAGATGCTTAAACCTTGACACGCCTCTGAATGTGAGGCTTCTTTGTAAAGAAATGGTGGGTTTTTTCATGAGGCCACTTATCTTGTGATGCTGTTTATTTTTGTCTGCAGGCATCAGCATCAATCGTGGCCTTTTGTCTCTGGGAAACGTGATCAGTGCTCTGGGAGACGAGAGCAAGAAAAACACCTTTGTTCCTTACAGAGACTCTAAACTCACGCGTCTGCTGCAAGGTTTGAGAATCACACTGATCAGAACAGACATAAGTCCAAACAGTCAGAGTGTATTTATAAAAGTTTCTTTGAGGCTCTGTTTGATTGCACAGAGCTGTTGACTGCTCCACTGATAGCATCAGGTGAATCTACCTGCTGGACGTTTTACATACTTGTTTAAAAGAGAAAAAAAAACCTATAATTTTTGCATAAAAGAAACAGAAATATTCAAAGCATGAAGTGTCACTTAAGTGACTGTATTCATAGTAACTGCTGTGTTTTTGTGTCTTCAGATTCTTTGGGAGGGAACAGCCACACTCTGATGATTGCATGTATCAGCCCTGCAGACTCAAACATGGAGGAAACCATCAACACACTGCGATACGCCGACAGAGCTCGCAAGATTAAAAACAAACCTGTTGTTAATATCGACCCCAGAGCTGCTGAAATGAATCGTCTGAAACAGCAGGTACAAAAAAACTGTTCATAGTCTGTGGTTTGAAAGGGGCTGATTCATTTATGCATTATTTACTATATTGCTGTATCTTTTTTATTTACTGTTTTAAACAGCATAACTGCACTTGGAGACCAAGTTACACACTGAATTAAGATTAAATTAGAGGTTACTGGGTGTTTGATAAGGATGTGATTTAATTCTGTTGAAAGTTCCAACTTTCAAACAAATGAAAATGAAACGGCGCTTGCCAAATCCAAATATTATGGTTTCTGTTTAGGTTCAAGAGCTGCAGGTGATGTTGCTTCATGCTCGAGGAGGAGTAGCGTCTGTGCTCTCTGGGTAAGCCGGTTTATTTGAAACTAGCATCAGAATGATAACTAAATCCACTGAGACGAGTTCGGTAATAAATCTGAACTGTTCCTCTTCCTCGGTTACAGACCAGCGTCAGCAGAGAATGTGACCAAGCTGGTGGAAAGGAACCGCGTCCTGGAGGACGAGAACAGCAAGCTGAGCAGAGAACTGGGCGAGGCAGCCGGTCAGACGGCCCTCATGTTTGAGAAGATCATCATGGTAACAAAAAAAACAGCCACTGCTGATCATTTCTCCAGATTCATCACCGAAAAGAAAAAAAATCCCTGTTACTAAAAATGCGACGACACTCAAACTGGATGAAACATAAAAAACTTTGTTTTTGTTATCATTCAGAATCTTTGTTTTATTTTTATAGACAGAACAAGTAAATGAGAAACTGCAAAAGAAACTGGAACAACTTCGTCATCACGCAGCGTAAGTTTTTAAAAGCTGGTGAAACTTTAGGACGAGCTCATCTGTCCAATTTCACACTGCCCTTTCTTTAACTTTCACATTTAGAAAACAAGTGTTAGAAATCCCAAATTATGTTTTAATAAATCTGTATTTAGTGTAGAAGAACTCGGTCGAAGTTTGAACAGTTTGATTTATAGTTTTTGAACGAGAGCTGATCAAAGAAAAAGTCAGTGGAATCCCACTTTAGTCAAATGCAGAATTTAAGTGCACGAGCACGCAGGGGAAGGTCATCGAGCACAGTACAGGTGAGGATTGAGTGCACGTGGACATTCTGTTTGTACAGATCAATCTTGTGTAGTTGTGGGAATCCAGTTGCACGTCACTCTGCACACTCACCTCAGTGGCATAAAGACCACAGCATAATTACCAAGTAATTCTGGATTGGTTAAAAATGGGTGACCAATGTCTGACAGCTGCTTGAGGGGGAGGGGCTAGGTGGACACTTACACCTTTCAGATGAAAACCAGCCAATGAGCAGGTTGGATGAAACACAAACTTGTGCCAAAAATAAAAGTGCGGTTTTAAATCCATTCATCACCTGTTAAATACACCAGGTGCACCATCGATCTTCAGAAGGTGCTGCAGACGCTGGAGGACCAGGAGCTGAAGGAGAACGTTGAGGTGATGAAGAACTTGCAAGACCTCATCTTGGAGCTCAAGGTAACAGATCTTTACATGCCAACCAACCAAATGCTCACGACTCTGATCATTGTTATACAGGTGACATCATTTTGTTTTGATGTTTGTGCCCTTTGTAAGAATGAAAGCTCCGGCATCTCTGCCTCCATCGACGCCATGTCTATGGGAGAGGAGGAGCCTGAGGTGTTGGGGACTCACAGTAAAAACTCACCCGCTGAATCCGCTTCAGTACGATTTCAGTTTTGTTTTCTGGAAATCGTCTAAGTTTTAACGTCTCGGATACTGTTCTAACAATATTCCACTTTCTTTTAAGGATTCCCCAGACGCATTCACAGCCCATCATGCACTGCGGCAAGCTCAGCTCTCCAAAGAGCTGATCGAGCTTAACAAAGTGTTGAGTTTGAAGGAAGCCTACATGAAGAAGATGTGTGAGAACGACAGTCACTTGGAGCCGATGCAGTCGGAGCACCAGGTGAGAAGACAAACAGCTTGAAATCCTAATAGAAGGATTCTGCTGGTTTCAAATCCTCATCATTCAAATCCAGCTTATTATTAAAGAAATTCAGTGTTAAGGTACTTTCTGGACTATTAAACACACCTGAATATAAACCAAACCCTGGAACTGTAAAAATAGAGTTTTTTTTACATACACAGGCTGCTCTTGTCTTTAAACTGCAGGTTTCCACATTGTAATTAACTTTTAATTAAACAGCAATGTCTGTAACATGGTTGGTTAAAAATTTTAAATACTGTAGCCAACAAGGAAAACTCATTGATCATCCTCCTGTCACTAAGCTCATGTGCTGTGGCTCCATTTCCTTCAACAGCCAGATCGATCGGCTTTAACATGAAATCTGCATCATGTGCATTTCTTTATGAAGGCGTGTGCATGAAATGCAAAATAAAGAATTTAGTGTACGTGCATTTGATTTAATTTGAATTGTTTCATTGGTTCTCTGTTACCTGTTTCGTCATTTCATTGGTCTGATGTGACGAGCTGAAACGTTTTAGCAACATTAGCCTGTAAAAATCCATAAATTGGCTGCGTCATTGTTTAAGCCGCAGGGTTCAAAATGTGTGTAGAAAAAAAAAAGGTATCGACTTATAGTCCAGAAATTACGGTACATAGCTTATCCAGGTTTTTAACAGCATCGCAAAAAAATATTGTCACTCCAAATTAGTTTAAATTTTGTCTGTTCCACAGAAAAATGTCCAATCTCTGGAGTCTGCGGTGGATTCACTGCAAAAGGAAAAGGAGGAACTGATTGTAGCACTTCAGTCAGCAAAGAAAGACACCAACCAAGCAAAGTACAACCGTTTGTTTAAACAACCTCAGCTGTGACGTAACTGAATGTACAATATTTTGGAATTATCTGTAAATTAATGAACCCACATTCCTTCTTCCTTCTAGGCTCAGCGAGCAGAGGAGGAAGAGACTCCAGGAGCTCGAAGCTCAACTTGTAGACATGAAGCGGAAACTTCTAGATCAATCAAAACTGCTGAAAGTCAAAGAGTCCTCCGTTCAGAAAGTCAGCAAGCTCATGCAGGAGATCCAGGTGAGTAAACGTTCCTGTGTTTTCTGTCGGGTTGAAACTTCAGTGCAGTTTCTCTGTAGTTGTGTCTGATGTGGCTGCTTTCAAATAAAAACGTACACATTTTAATTTAACAACACGCTGCTCTTGGTGTTTTCTGTCAGGCGATTATGTTGCAAACTCTTGTGTAAATTATTATTTTATAATGTTTATTATTAACATTTAGAACTTTTTCTCCACATTCAAACATCATGAAGTGTTTTTTACAGTTAAACAGCAAGAATAAAATCAGAATAGCAGCGGACATTTTAATAAAAAGGCAGAAGATCTATCAAATAAAAAAATAATTGTCCCCTTTGCAAAGACCTTTCATTTTTATAAAAGATGAAAAAATCTTCACAGTAGACATTTAGACCTGAAGGAGGAGGAAAAGCACAGCTGTATTAACAAGGGCTGCATTCCACTTCTGAAGCTGCGCATGCTGGTTCTGTCAGACCCTGTTTCCCCATCCTGGTCCTTAGAGTCCACAGTCCTGCATCTTTTTAGATGTATTTTTGTTCAAACATACCTGATTCAAATGATTACTCAAGTTCAGCAGGAGCTGCTTAATCAGCCCACAACTTTAAACAGGTGTGGACCAGGACTCAGAAGAACTCAGTCCTCGTTAATACACCTGTAATATAAAGTGTATGTTGATGTATGGAACGCTCTGCTGAAAATATCAGAAAAATGAACGCCTGTATTGTTATTTGACTGTTTCGAATGTGTTCGATTACATTCATAATCTATTTAAAATCTTCTGCAACATTTGGCAAATTTTAAATATAAAACTCAAGTCTTACAACTTTAGGTTTTTTTTTTTCATTCCCAATAAAAATGATATTATTACTGGACTGATGTGTTGTGAGTTAGTTTGGAGCAAATTCAGACTGGTTGTGTTTTATAGGCGATGAAGACTCAGCGTATACAGCTGATGAAGCAGATGAGGGAGGACGCCGAAAAATTCAGACAGTGGAAGAGCAAAAAGGACAGAGAAGTCCTGCAGCTGAAGGAAAAGGTACATGCAGATAAAGTTTGGTTTTTAGATGCTTCCGAGAAGAATTACATTTCACTTTTTTCTAATGTAGTTGATTTTTTTTCTCGTTTGAGCCTCAGAAGTTTTGTATTTTTGGTGTTTTAACAGGATCGTAAAAGACAGTATGAGCTGCTTAAACTCGAGAGGGATTTCCAGAAACAAGCAAATGTCCTGCGGCGGAAAACTGAAGAAGTAAAGTTCAACTCATTCTTTTTAATCCATACGAAGCTCTTACAGTCTTGTTACAGTGTATAGTGTGCTGTCATTTAAAACAAAGATGGTTTCTTTCCTGTTTAATTTCAGGCAGCAGCTGCTAACAAGAGGCTGAAAGATGCCTTGCAGAAGAGAAGTGAGGCAGCAGAGAAACGCAGAGACGTTCAGAACAAAGGGATCGAGGGAACTGCTGCACGAATCAAAGTACTAATATCAAACACAAAACTTTGATTTGTTGTCAAACCAGTTGAAGTTAGTTTAAGAATTCCTGATGTGAGAACTGAACCTGTGCTGACTGAATGTTGTAGCGTTTGCAGATGTTTGTTAACCTCATGTTTTTATCGTCAGACGTGGCTGCTCAACGAGGTGGAGGTGATGGTGAGCACAGAGGAGGCCCGGCGTCACCTCAACGATCTGTTAGAGGACAGAAAGGTCCTGGCTCAGGAGGTCAACCACCTCAAACAGCAGATGGAAGCTGGAGAGAGACCTGCTCCCAAAATCAGGGTGAGAAATCCAGGCTGATGGACAAATAAAAGGAAGATACCAGCAAAGGAAAAGTCCTAACTATTTGCTTTTGCCATGTTTCTATTCAGCGTCGGACGCTGATTATCTCTGAGCTGGAGAGGCAGGGGGCTCTGGAGACCCCTCTGTCCAAACAAGTGGAGAACTTGGAGACAGAGATGGGCCTCAGGTGAGAACAGACTTATTAAAGTAGTTCTTTTCTGTCAGCAAAATTCTCTGCCATGTTATTTTATTTTTTTGCTGTTTTAGCTTCAGTATTCAGGAAGCGTGCTTTACAATGGGAATGATGACAAAAATATAAAAATAGACCCCTGACAGATTTTTCAGCTGTTGATTCCTGTAATATTTGTAATTATTAGTAATTTGATCGTGTGCTGGCGAGTAGGTGTGACTTTCAGCAGTGCTTCTCCAGTGTACAGATCTTTTAAATGGGCAGCGCCTCTTCTTCTACCACTGTTTACAAGTGAAGTCATGATATCCCAGTTACAGTCACACCTCTTCTCATACAATTAAAGTAGTCCAAGACACGTGTCGTCCATCTTGGAAGGAGGTGTTTCAAGTTTCTCACAAACTTAATCTCACATAAATGCACTGTGGATGTTTAGCTGAGTTCTATGTGATGTGTATCGGAACAGAAATGCCCAAATTGCTGACCTGCAGCAGAAAGTCCTCGTCGCAGACAGCGAGGGACGGTGGAAGCAACGCATCGACAGCATCACAAGCATCGTGGAAGCCAAGTGCGCTCTGAGGGTTCTGATGTCTGAGGTAAGCTAGTGCTAACGCACAGCTGTCTGTTTGAAATATTTGTTTACAAAGCTCAAGTTTTGTTTCATGTTTTTGGTTTAAATGTGTTTTTCTTGTTCTTTTTTTCAAGCTGGTGTTAGCCAAAACGATGTGCTCCAAACTGGAAAGCGAGGTGAAACAGGAAAAAGGAAACGCGCAAGACTTGAGGAAGATGGTGGCCGATGAGAGAAACGTGATGTCAACTATGGACATGGAGCACCAGCAGCAGCTGGTGGAACTCGAGCAGAGGCATCAGGAGAAGGTGATGTAGTCCCGTAGAATAGCCTCCTTCTATACATGCATGTTTATTCACGCTGCCTTTACACCTTCTACTGCACCACAGGTGATATACCTCCTCAACCAGCTGCAGAGCAAACCCATATGTGAAGAATCTGAAGAAACGAAGCAGGAAAATGAGCGCAGTTCAACGGAGAAGGATCTTCTGCAGCGCCTCAAAGTTCAGGTCTGTATTCAGTCCACCTCAGGCTTTGTTTTTATCTGATGAGTCACATGGACGTTGTTTCAACCAGTTACCTGTTGAATCAGGAAGAAGAGCTTGAAAAACTCCGAACGCTGAGCGAGCAGAACCAGAAACTGATGGAACAAAATGAGCAATACAGACAGGTAAAGTTCCACCGTTAGTTTGTATTTGTTGATGATAAATCGACTATTGGATCGCCACAGCGTTAAAGCCTTGAGTTTCACGTTGATTTATTTCATTAATGACTGACATTTTTCTTCACATCACTCTTGTTGAGGTGTCGTGCAGGTGTCACTTCTCCATCTAATCCAGAACAACGAGCATGATCACTTTGTTTCATGACTCATTTCTGTTTAGTACTTACATCAGTGTAAAATCTGATACTTAGTTTGATTCTTAAAGTAAGAGACATTTTGGAAACACTTTATTTGGCAGAGAGCTGAAGGGCAACATAAAGTGTCCCATTAAACCCACTCATGTCTTTTCCTTCCTCATTAGAAACTCTCATTGCTCCATTTGGCAAGCGAGAAGAAAGTTCTTCTGCCTTCAACCAAGAAGACACAGAGCTCAGATGACTCGTTTGAGTACGTTCCTCCAAAAGTAAGTTCTTGATAAGATGGATATCTGCGTTCATGTTCTAGAGTTCTGCTTCAGAGGTTTGTTCCTCTTGTTACTCTGATTGTTGAAGTCTGTTTAAAGCTTCCAACAATAACAAATCCTTGTTTTGATTTTAAATACTGAACATTATCTGTCGCTTGTTGGAGTAAACGATTATATTTATGATGAAGCAGATTTAAAAAGTCTGATTTTGTTGATCTTGTTCTTGAATAAAAGCCAAAACCGAAGCGCATCACCACGGCTAAAGCACCGCTGAGTACCACCATCACCGTCGCAGAACTTCTGTCCCCCAGCGAGGATGAGAGTGAGAAGGAAGAGGACGAGTGGAAACCTGAGAAACTCGAGAAGGGACGCAGACCCTCAAGGAAGCTCAAAGTAACCGGGGTAAGACTGGGCTGCAGTTCTGGCTCGTCTTATACACCAGATCTGAGCAAAAACTGTAATTCTGACATTTAAATTGTGAATTTCATGTTTTGTGTTTTTTTAACCTGTTAGATTTCCTGTAGAAGTTCTTGACAGTTTAAACTGCACATTCGTTCTGTTCCTGCTTTTCTTCAGAGCAGAAACGTCACTTTGACAAAACAAGTTTATCATGTTCACTTCGTCTTCAGGGAGGAAAAACTCATTGTCATATGAACATGTTCCACGTCGTGCTTTTTTTATGTTTTGTTTCAGGGTTTTGAAAAGGTTTTTTTATGACATCACAAATCGCAGCTTTCCACAGAATTCAGTGAGGATAAAACACTATTTCTACAGCAGGAAACCGGCTTCTGGATTGAAAAGAGACTGTTGAAACATCTGAAACTGAACGTGATTCACTTCAAGGATATTTATTTTTTAGGCCCCAGCTGTTTTTCAAGGTTTGAATTTGGGCTCAAAGCTCCAGTGATGCTTCTAACTTTTTGAGAGTGAGATTAGGTTTGGTGAATTCAGTGGTAAAGAACCTGACTGAGCCCACACAGAGTCCTGATCTTAATCCCACCTTTAGGATGAACTAGAACAGAAATCCTGAGACAGACATCCACCCTCAGTGTCTGACCTCCTAAGTGCTCAGAAACTGTTGTAGCTGCAGAAAATCCTCCAACTTCTTATTAACATTTATGTACTTGAAGAAAGACCCTCTTGGTTTAATTTCTGTAAATGCCTGTTTGAAGGCCAGCTTTTTCCATCTCAGGCGTTTAGCAAATGCTAAATATTTTTTAACCCGGTGTGACCTGGAAACAATAATCCACGCTTTCATCACCAGCAGACTAGATTACTGTAACGCACTTTTATTCGCCATACCTCAAAAACATCTTTCACGCCTCCAATTGGTCCAGAACGCTGCAGCACGGCTTCTGACAAACACCAAAAAAAGAGATCACATTTCCCCCCTCCTGGCCTCTCTGCATTGGTTGCCCGTAACTTACCGCATACATTTTAAGATTCTTTTATATGTTTTTAAATCTTTAAATGCTCTGGCCCCCTCCTATCTTTCGGAGCTTCTCCAGCTCCATGCTCCAGCTCGCCCCCTTTGGTCGGCTGAGATGGCGCTGCTGAAGGTGCCACGGTCTCGCCGGAGGATGTGGGGGGACAGAGCATTTTCTGTGGCGGGTCCGAGGTTGTGGAACCTGCTACCGCTACAGATTCGACAAGCCTCGTCTCTGGCTGTCTTTAAGTCTCAACTTAAAACCTACTTGTTTGCCTTGGCTTTCCCCCCATCTTGAGTCTTTCTATCTTTGTCATGTTATTTTATGTCTTTGTTTTTATTGTTCATATATGTTTTAATGTTTCACATTCTTTTGTGGTGTTTTTATCTGTTTAACTTTGTTCAGCGCTTTGTATCAGCTGCCGCTGTTCTTAAAGCGCTATATAAATAAAGTTGACTTGACTTGACTTGAAGCTGATCTGTTACTGATGACTCTGAGCAGTTTGTCTTGTCTACAGTGTGCATGTAAAGGTCGCTGCAGCAACAGGCAGTGCAGGTGCCGTAAAGGAAAGACCACGTGTGGCGAGAACTGCCAGTGTGATCACGAGAAGTGTCGAAACATGGACAGCCAGACACTTACTGAAGTAAGTCAGTGTTTATAATGAAGAGGAGGACATGTTTCTGTCCAACAGTGTTTATCCTCGGGTTCATTGTGAGATTGAGAAGATAATCAAAACAGAAACTCACCACTAACTGTTGATTATCCCCTTCCATGATGATGTGAACCAGATCATGTCTCCTGTAAATAGTTCCGTCTGCTGGAAGCTGGGTGAAGAAACTCCTCTATGTTCACATCTGAGGTCGTCCTTATTTACTGCCAGTGATCTCTGAGTCTCTCGTTGCTGCTCGTCTCAGATTTGGGGTCTTTATCTTGGCGTTTATTGGGCGTAAAGCTCAGCAGCTGCTCTTGTTTATGAAAGGCTTTTCTGTTGAGACGGAGGCCCGTAATAACACATGTTTCAAAAAGTGATTTAAACATCTGAAGGAACAGAAGGTTCAAAACATCTCATCCAAAAAATTAGTCGTTCAACAAGTTAGAAAGACCCACTCCAGTATTTATCATTTACAGACATATTTGTTGGTATTAATTTACATTTAAAACCCACAGCTGTCTCTGATCAGAAAGCTTCTATTTTGTCTCATCAGTCCAAAGAAAGTTTGGGGCATGTTAGCATACGTTTTGTTTTAGTGTGTGACTGATGGTGTGATCAGAAAATGATGTACGTTGATCCTGGAGTTCAGTTTGACGGGTTTCTGAAGGATTTTCATGACTCGTTTTACCCTCCTCTCTCTCTCCATCTGATCCACCTGGGGTTGTATCTCCCGTCCCATCAACCTTTTACTGTCAGCTGTGGTTACAAGAACATGAAGCTTCTTACAGATGGTCTTAACATGGAGATTGAAAATCTCTCTGAGCTCCTCAGACAGTTCTGGTCCATGTTCAGTGTGGTGCATCAAATACTCAAGATCCTGTTTGTTTCTTTAAAAAGGCTGAATGTCTGATGAAGATCTTGAAAACATCTGGGTTGAACATTTAGTTTGAAACGTGCTTATAGTTCAGGATTAAAAGTGTCTTTAGGGGAACCAACAAATCAGTTCAGATTATATTAACATAAATGTTTTAAACTAAATCTTTTCCGTTTTTGTGAGGGACTGACTTGTTAAATCCTGGTCCCTGAGTACCACTGTCCCTGCTGCACTTCATTCAGTGGTCTGTTCAGTACATCCTGTAGTTCTGAAGAAGCCTGTAAATAACTCTAATCCAAATCAAGTCAAATGTCTTCAACATGCAGGACAGTGGCCCTTCGAGGACCAGAACTGGACACCTCTGATCTAATTTAACAGACCTGCTTCTTTCTAAGTTAGAGGAACATTTTTTATTTTTTTGGTTGAATTTTCCCGTTTAATTTCTGAACCCTTGTTTCAGTTTCAACCTGTTGACTCATTTCAGGACGCGAGTCATGCAGACAGTGTTTCCAGAGATTCTGAGACTCCTCAGGACCCCTCATGTGACAGTCCCGAAAACACCTTCTTCCAGCCGCCATCCTGCACACCTACCAAGAAGGTAAAACATCTGGAGACCGAGCAGCACAGAGATGACGAGACACGTTCACTAGATACGAGAGTTAAATACTTAACGTGAAGGAACGTTTGATCTCCGTCTCGTCTGCAGCTGATGTCACATGTAAAAATAACATGTTACCACTCTGACATGTTGTAGGTGTTGAAGGAAATCGGAGACATGGGTCACACCACTCCTGAGCTGACGCTAGTCAGGAAACCCATCCTGGAAGAGGAGGAAGAGGAGGAGGATGAAGGTGAAGAGGACAGAACCACAGTCAGCTTCCTCAAGAAGAAGAAACGATACCTGACCAGCTTTCAGAACAGTTTTTTCTCTGGCTGCACTCCAATTAGAGAGGAATCCTAACCAGGACGGAGACTTTTATTTGTTAGTAATGTCTCATTAAATGTTTTATTCGTCGTCTTCGGTTTTACGGAACTAATTTTGTTTTGTACTGTAACATTGAAGTAGCTGTTGGTTCCAACATTTTATGTCTTGTGGAGAGGAAATAAGAAGAACTGAATAGATTGATGTATTAACACTCACAGTGAGACCATCAGGACGCTTGTACAGAACTTTAAATGTGTCGTTGCAGACACACACTTCACTCACCGTCTATCGATTTTCATTGTGCTTTTAGTAACTTCATAGCTGAATAAAGTCTTAAAATCCTAACTTAAAATAATGATTTTTTTGGGGTCTGTATGTTTTTGTTGTCATAAATTGAAGAATGAATTAGTTAGAGCTCATATTTTAATTTCTCAGAGACGTTTAAGCACATGATGTATAAATAAATAAATGTTTTACCCTGGAGGACAGTAACAACTACGTCACAAAATGAAGAGTTTTCCTTAAATCAAACTCCCTGAGATTAAAAAAAACCTTTTTAAATTGAACTACAGTTGCCCAGAATGCTGATCATAAAGAATGTCTTTTCATTTTATTGGCTCATTTTAGTCATTATTGCTCTTGGTTTTATTTGTTTGCAGATTTATTCTAAATTACTTCAAGTTTAGTCTTGAAGCAGCAATTATTTAAACGTTTTAAAGCCTGAAACATACATACAGTATAAATAAGTGTTTACTGTATAAGATGAAAGTGGTAGTAATACTTAGTTCCTCCACTAGAGGGCAGAGGACATGCAGGATTTCATGTCGCATAGTTTTTGAAGAAAGTACTAATTATGTTAAAGAAGCAGAGCTTGTGAAAATAATGTTAAAGGGTTTGTTTGATGATATTCTCCATCATGCAGACTCATGTGTTTGAATTTTCACCTCACTGGTTCCCACCATCCCTGAGATGCATGTGAAGGCCTCATTGCAGCATGTTTTCAACAGTAAAGTTTTAATTACACAATCAAAAAAACACATTCTGCAAATAGTTTCAACATGAAGCTGGTGGCAGCTGCTTCTTCACTTAAAAAAACAGCATCACAAACTGAGGAGAAGCTGAATGAGTCATTATAAATAATGATCTTTTTTCAGTAAGTATGAAACAAATAATCAGCTGCTTTTCTCTGAAGATTCAGACAGGAGAAAAAGAAACCTTTTGGTTCTGATCTTATCTCACTGCAGAACTTAATAACGTGTTATTTGGCACCAGGAAACACGAGGAGAAGAAATAAATCCATATGATCGGTGAGTCTGAGCTGAGATTTTATGAGGCATCAGGAAAAAATTGCTGCCGAGGTAAAATCCATTTGTTTTTATTTTATTTTTATTTGAATCTGATGAATCTCGTCTCATGTCAGATGTCGTTTTCTAAATACAGATGTGGACAAAACATCAGGAAGTCGATCCTAGTCCCGGTCTGCACGCTCATCAACAGTAGAGGGTGAGACGTGTCACATGCACATATTATTACAGAGCTTGGTGTAATGTCTTCTTCTGTGCAGGTGCCTGTCGACCCTCAATGGATCCGAGTATCAAACCTGATCACAACAGTTTCTACACAGACCTCGAGAGGAAAACACAAGCTTCTTCAATTTCTAGTTAGAAGTAAATGGAAAAGTTTGTCATTCTGATGACCTTCAAAATACCAAATAGATTTTATTCAAACGTGTTGGAGAAGAAAGACGTTTCTGAAGCAGGAAATTCAACCTGTATATGCAGGTAGATGATGGACGGATCAGTAATGAAGTAAAAACAACTTATGAGTGAAGTTGGATTAAATAAAAGAAATTAAATTGAAACATTTTGTGCATTTTTTAAAAAAATTATTAAAATTCTCACTATTTGTACTACAGTTAGTCGGCAGTACGCTTTATATTTATAAACACACTATAATAAATACCAGCTACTCGTGGAGACAGTTGATTGGTTAGTAAGAGAATATTTTTTATATTTTCTCTCATAAATATTTTGTATTAAAAGAATATTTTACAAGTTCCACCTTGAAATGTTTAAGATAAATTTGATCTTTGAAAATTTATCCCCATCATGAGACAGTTTGATTAATTCATCGGCTTCTTAAACAGAGTAGAGCAGGTAGAGCATTTAATCATTTATGTAATAATTTATTGTTTATTTAATCATCATTTCTAAAATTTTTGTTAAATAAATAACTGAGAATTTGATGTGAAGCAAACCAAAATTGAGAGATTTCCATGGTACAGTGAATGCAACGTGAATGGAGATTGAAGTTTTGTGAAGATAGAGTTGAAGAAACTGAAAAAAAAAAAATCTTAACAGCTCACTGACTCAGATGTTTCCAGATGTTTAGAAGTGGCTTCAAGCATCCAGATTCTGAATAGAGATGAAGCTTCCAGCTGAGCTCTGCCTCCTTCAGATCAACATCAAGTAAAAGAAGAGAAGAAGAAAAACGATTAACTTCAACCTAAAATTGAAACATCTGGAGTTTACAGATAATATTACTGGATTTAATGTGACTAAAACATTACAAGCCAAAAAACTGTTTTTAATGGTTTCCTCAATTTTATTGATTATTAAACTGTTATTAATGTGCTTTACATTCCTATTTTTACTGCTTTTGTTTTCTTTCAAATCTCACATTTAGATTAAAATCCAAACACTCGATGAAGGAAATTTAAAAACGGAAACCTACAAAAATCCAAGTCAAACAGAAAATGAGTCATTAAGCTCAGAAAACAGAAGAAAAGAATAAACAAGGTTTGAGGAGTGAATGATTGTTGAAATGAGATCATCACTTCAGTTCCGTCCTGAGACTGCTGAGTTGTTAGGTGTGCATGTGACACTGTGCACGTGGAGATCAGTAAATTGGTGCCCGTATCTGATCTGAATTACATCTGAAATGATTATGACCTTTAGTCACTGTCGGTTCAAAGGAACAAGAAAAGGTTTTATCAGCGGTGCAGAACTGCTGTGTCCAGATTCTGCATGTCTGAGACTCTGGACTCTGATCTCAGGTGTGAGTCAGAAGATAAGATAAAACATGTTCATTAATAATAAAAAATACAGGTTAAATTACAGTTTTGATCAAATAAAATCTGTTTCCTTAATATTTATGTTGCATAAATAACAAAAAAAATCCAAACAGTGGTTCATTCATTCAAACGATGTTTTACAGTTTCTTCTGTTTCATTATGAATCAAATGAGTTCATAAAAAATGACCTTTGCTCCTGTTAGATATTAATCAGATTCAAAAGTTAAAACACAGAAGGTGTAAAAAACACAGCTTTTTATAGATGTTTGTTACGTTTAGCCTCTTTTAGCTCTATGAAGCTAAAACAAACTGTATTTATTCATATGAAACATTTTAAAACTCTTTTTTTTTTGATTGTGTGATTATGAGTTATTGAATTGATAATGATCTGCACCCTCCAGTGCTTCCTCTGCCAATCTTTAACTCTGTTTATTTTGCCTTTTTATTGTGCTGCTGTTCGATCCGGCTCCATGGCTACAGGCCGCAGTCCTTTCTGCTCCTTTCTCTTTAAAACCAGAAAGGTTCCATTGATCTAAACTCTCTTTTTTCTATGTGGAAGCCAGGATTGAACCAACAACCTTCCAGCTGGAGGTCAGACTCTCCTCTTAGTCACAACCACCATGTTGTTTCACATCTTTGAGCTCATGCATCAGGCTCCATTCAACCAAACACACTAAAGTAACTTGTTTTATAGATGTTTTTTTATTATAACGGAGATTTGAAGTATTGAAAAAGTTTAAAAAACAATAGTAAAGTGAGATTAAAAGCACATTTTACTGAGGGTGCTGTGGGATTTATGAAGTGCTGAATCCATATTTTCTGCAGGGGACAAAGGAGCGATGTGCCTGGCTCGGGGCCCCACCCTTGATGTCAGTGTGGAATCAGGATGTTGGACCGAGGGGCAGGGCGCTGGCTGCCGGGCCGGTTAAACATTGACCACAGCTGTAATAATTAACCCACCACCAACTCCAGCTCTCTTAAACTGCCCGCTGCGCCTCGCTGCCATTACCTCGCCGCCGTCTTTGCTGACGATTACATTTTAAAACACCTCTCCTCCTTCACCTGCTGCTACCTGCCAGTGTCTCTGACTGAGTCTTCACCAGACCTGGTCCAGTTCAGTGTCTTTGTGCCCGCGTTTCCTCTCCTCCAGCACCGGGACGCCATGCAGCTCTCCAAACCTTTGGCCTCTCCAGTGAAATCCACCCTATCATGTTGAATAAAGGTGAGTAGCAAAACTTGACAAATCAACTTTCAAAAATGTAGAATACAACTTTTCTTTTTCCCACTTTTGCGTTAACGTTCTGAAGAACACACCTTTATTTACCTACAGTCAGAGTTTTAGGTGTGTCTCGTGATAATGGAACAAACTTGGTGTCATTTTTACATGAATGTAAATGTTTCTTCCTAGTACAACCAGTGCAATAAAAGGAAGCCAAGTCCAAACGCTCGGCAGCTTGAGGCCTCATTTCTTTGAGTTACTGTAATTTTCCTGCATGTCGGCTCTGACGGAACATTTGAAATAAACAGAAGGTCTTTAGAGTTCACTAACAGACTGTTAATCCTTTTCTTGATTATGAAGGTAATGTGTTTGCAGGAACAGAAGGGCCCGCAGGTACACAGGTCAGACACACCCTAATGGTGGCCCTCATGTTTGACAGCTGCCATAAAATCTGTGTTATCTACACAGGCCTTGGCCCTTTGGCCGCACTGTTGGAAAATGATGCAGTTTATGCTCCAGGTTATAAAAACTGGGAGGAGGAAATTGTCAGGTCAAAGTCACTGGAAACAGGAGAGCCTTCTCATTCTGAAGCAGCTTCCTCCAAAGTCAAAACCCTGCGCTGACCTCTGTGACTTCTCCGCTTCTTTCTGTTTGTCTGAAGGAAACTGGACTTGAGGATGATTTTGTTCTTCAGCAGTGAAACTTTGCTGATGAGTTTTCTGGTGCTTGCTGGATGTAACAGCAACTCCATGTGGAAGTTGTATCCATTCCAGTGGAGGTGCTGTTACCTGCAGAGACCACCAAACACAACATGAAGCCTGCACAAACGGTCGTCGCTGGAGAGACGATGAAGCTCTCGGTTACAGATGATTTGATGTTGAAGTTTGGGAGGTGTGATGGGGCACAAGGTGATGACCTATGAATTGACAGCCAGTGATTTGAAACATCTGCCTGTCAGTTCTGTAGGCCACTGCTGCGTCTGTCCCTCTGAGCATAAACACACAGATGATCCATATAATTAGTAATCACAATTTAAATTGTTTCACTAACAATAAAACAACTTGTTTAAGTGTCTGTTGCAGTAAATAAAACATGAATACGTTGGTCTGTCTGTCATTTGGCAAATTTCACTTTTTCTAATCATGACAAATATCTGGACACCGATGGTGTTTAAAGTTCTGCCGAAGCACCGGACAACTCAGAACATTGAAAGTGGCGCACAGATTAAACTTTTCACTTCCTGAAACGGTTGTTATCGTATAATGCTTGATAAAGTGCCTTTGTGAAAATAAAATGACAAGTTTTCAAGATGCAACTAAGTAACTTTGAAATTTTAAAATTTATGATGTGGTCATAAATCAAATATTTAACTTTTAAATGAAACAAATGTTGGAGTTTCAAAAATCTTCATCAAACACCACCGATTTATGAAACCCATCAAACTGTCGTGTCGGTAGTCAGTGTTCCAGTAATAAGTTTAAAATTTTGATGTGTTTATTGAATAAACTGTTAGTTTGGGGGTTTGTATGATATGTTTTTTATAATATCCTGCTGCTCAGATCAATTTGCAGTAAATATCCATCTGTAAATTTGTATTATGATTAAAATTAACCCCGAAAAACACTGTTTTCATACAAATTTACTGTCTGTTTAAAATGAACAAACATCTGCTTTTTGTAGGAAAATAAAAAGTTTTCTTCTTGCTGTGAGGTGACAATATGAATCATATCATTCTCAATAGATTATGAGTTTGATGTGACGAATCCCTTATATTGTACAAATAATACTTGGCAATAAAATGATTCTGATTCTAAAAAGGAATGCTGAGTTTCTGCCTATTCTGCTGGTGAGAAATGAAGCTGTAACGTCTGATTTACAGACGCTGCCATGTTGTATTTCTGAAGCCAGAGACAGACTTGAGGATGAAAGCTCCGCCCACTTACACCTGCACATCAACCTTATAATGTTCTAAAAGCATCAAATCACTGATTACAGCTAAATATTTTAGAAAATAATTTTTTTAATATACTGGAAGGTAAAAACAAGGAAAATGTTTCATTTTCTCACGTCTCAGGATTAAAAATATGTACTGCAGCCAGCCACTAGGGGGTGCTGGTATTGTGTCATGTCCTGTTTTGCATTCCTGTGCCCAGTTATTAAATATGATGGTGGAATAAATAACTTTGATAGTCACTCCCTAGGTGACTGCAGATGTTCACATGACTGATGGAAGAATGTTTAAACTTCCTCTTACTCTCTTCTCTTTGCTCCTGCTCTAGATCCACATCTTATTCTTTTAACTCATCAGTGATTTTGGGTCTCAATTGAGCCTTAGAAATGTCCATTAGTTGCTCTTTCTTGTAAACAATTCTGTATGTTGCTATTATTATAACAATTTTTAAAATCCTTCAATCTGGACAGAATCCAGTGTAGCAATAATTCAAAAAGGCAAATATTTACAAATGAATAGAAGCAAGAAACACTGAAAATAAAATAAAATAAAAACTGCCAGTAAAATCACAGAACTACTCCAACAAGCTGTCAGCATGTGTATCACTCCTCTAGAAATTGAGTTTTAATTTTCCTGTAAAAAATGTAAATTTCAGTTTATCTTTGATAAATAAACGTTGTGATTTCCCAAACTTATTTTGTTCCAATGGTAATTCAAACCTATCAGGACAATCAGTACAAGAATAGAAATGTTTAAGATGATAATAAACTCCTGTCCTTTTTCATGAGGGAGTAAAAGTAAAAGCTGGAAGAGCGAGAACAAGACCGGAAGTCCTAGAAACTGTAACGGAAGTGCAGCGTTAAATAAATCTTTTATGAAACGCAGCCAAAACACAAAACCCTCACAGTCAGTTTAACTACGTCAACCCATCAAAATGCTTAATCTCAACATTTTAACCCGTAAAAACTGAAAGTTTTGCTCTAGCGACGATTCGCGTCCATATAAAACAGCGCCATCTAGCGGTGCTGCGGGGAGCTGCATTTCCCTTGAAGCCGTGAACGCGGTAAAACGATTTTCCGGTTTACACAGAAGGAGGATAGCATGGCATCCGACATGGCTAACGGTAACGGACAAGAGTCTGTCTCCCTCAACGGGGAGCCGGTTGTTAAACGACCAAGGGAGAGTCTCCAGCCGGACCTGTCGCTCCGAACCCCGAAGGAGCCTCGGAACAAAGTGACCGTTGTTCTCGGTGCGCAGTGGGGCGACGAGGGAAAAGGAAAAGTTGTTGATTTACTCGCAATGGATGCGGACATTGTATGCAGGTGTCAGGTACCAAAAACTACACTCCAGCGTTAATTCATGTCTGCATAGTCATATTATAAGCCGAGACAGTGTTTCTTTAATTTTGACGAATTAGAAATGTAGTTTTCTGATGACGACCTGCTTCTGAAGGTCCACCCGGATGTGGAGGTGCTAAATTCACGCTAGCATAGATTTCCTATGGTTCCTCGTGTTTTTCAGGCTAACGGGCAGTAAAATTATTTTGAAATGACCCCGAGCACTTATACGTTACATAAGACATCGACCTGTGTGGTTATCCCATCTGTCTGTCCCCGTTTGTCCTAACTGACTTAGATATTTAACTAAAATCTAATGTATTTGTTTTCCTCCTGTTACTAGAGAACATTCTGTACAGCTGATCTTTGTTCTAATTCAGATTCTAATTTATTTATTTCAAACATGCTCAACCTTTACCGTGTTTACACAGAATATTTACATGCTGTTATAAAAGGAGTTGACAGAAGTATTTATTTATTCCTACCCCAGTCTTATAACACACCACCCATCAGATGTTAGTTATTTGTTTATTCTTTTTTTAAATAAGGCTGAATTATCTTGTGCTGTTTGCAGGGAGGAAACAATGCAGGACACACTGTGGTTGTGGACTCTGTGGAGTATGATTTCCACCTTTTGCCCAGTGGAGTTCTCAACAAGAAGGCCATTTCATTCATCGGTACGGAACAATACATGTTGATTTACCAGACAGCAGGATGATCAAAGTGCTCAATAAAACCATAAAACGATTCTTTATTAGAGTTCACGTCTGAACTACCGCAGGAAGATTCATCTTTATTTTGTTGAGGAAGTAAACGGAGTAGATTAAACGATTGAGACCAGGATGACCTAGTTTACATCTGTGCCATCAAAACCATTTATCTTTCATTGTTTTAGCAGATTCTGTTTAGATCTTTATTTTCTTGTTTAACAAAAGAGGAAACATGATAGTTCGCCTTATTATCAATTTAACCTTCCAGGAAACGGAGTGGTGATCCACCTACCGGGTCTGTTTGAAGAAGCGGAAAAAAACCTGCGGAAAGGCAAAGGTAAATTGTTTGTCTGAGTGGAAAAAAGAAATAGTTTTTAAATTGTTCAGTCACAATTAAAGTTTTCTGTATTTATGGTAGGACTCCAAGGATGGGAGGAGAGATTAAGGATCTCCGATCGTGCCCACATTGGTGAGTTGGTGTTTTTATTCCAGTTACGTTTATCCTATAAGGTCGTGTTTAAAGTCCAGTTCGCTTTGTCCACCTCTAGTGTTCAACTTCCATCAAGCTGTTGATGGAATCCAGGAGCAGCAGAGGCAGCAGCAGGAAGGGAAAAAGTACTACTGATGTCTGCTACAAGCCAAGTCAAGAGCAGTAACACAATATGTCATGTTGAATCTGTAAAATAAAGATGTTTTACGTTCTTCTCTCCAGTTTGGGAACAACGAAGAAGGGCATCGGACCTGCCTACTCATCAAAAGCTGCTCGGAATGGACTGAGAGTCTGCGACCTGGTGTCAGATTTCAAGGTTTTTGAGGACAAGTGAGTCCATTTTTCTCTTCTTTCTTTTTGTAAAACAACTTTCTCTGTTATGTCTTACGAGCAGCTGATATGATTCAGTGTTTGGGCATGTTTCTGTCAGAAAGTTACCTAAAAAAGAAATTAATTTATCTGTAGATCTGAAACGGGTTTAAAAAAGCTGCACAAGCACATTCCTTATCACCAGTTAGGTTGAGCATCACAAAGTTTCTTCTGAAAGATTCACACATTTACTCTGATGGATTTTAAAGGACCTGAATTATTGAGCAGATTTAATGTTGCTTTCATATCTCAGTTCGGACTAAAGATACAGCAGCATGCTTGAAACTGGGAGGTTTTCAGGAAGTTGGAAATACTCTGATTTTTTCATAGCAGAGAAAGTGATCGACACATCAGAGCATGTAAGATTATTAGATTACAAACAAGGAGCTGTGACTCAATCTGAGGTGTGTAAATTGATTAAAATGTTGGAACAACGGCACAGTAAACTTACATATTGATTAAGATTTCTGTTTTAAGGGAACAGTGACTCCTACAGTATATTTTAAGTGTTTATTTTTAATCTCTTTTATTGCCATTATATTATTACCTAGAACAGCTCTTCCTGAAACTGCATTTGTGCTTCCTGTTCAGGTTAATTAATGTCTCATTGCATTAGGTTTAGATTATATTTTAAAAGCAATTTAAAAGTTAATTGTTCTGTTTTTAATTAGTTTTTGATTTGGTTTAAAACAAACAAGCAGTTTAGAAGGTTTTTGGAGTTTAGTGTGTTTTGCTGTCAGTAGGTGGCGCCACCTTCCTGTTTCACACCTCAGATCACTGCTCACAGCTTACCATCTTATTCAGGATATGAAGTCAGTGTTTGGTGGTGAATCTGCAAAGATGTGAGGGAGTAAACATGCACTTAATTTCTGCCCCGGTTCGGGTTTTTCAGGTTTCGAATGCTGGCAGAACATTTCCTCACAATGTATCCGAACCTGAACGTGGACGTGGACGGGGAACTGGAGCAGCTGAGGGTGAGGACAGCTGATCATGCAGAGTGGTTGCTCTGTTTTAATTTCCTGTGTTGAAAGTTTATTCTGACGGGTTTTTATCACCGTCATCTGCTCCACATGTTCGGTTTTATATTAGATTTTATTGTGGTTGTTTTTAGGGTTACGCTGAGAGACTGCGCCCTCTGGTGACAGACGGGGTGTACTTCATGCACAAAGCTCTTACTGGACCGAGTAAGAAGATCCTGGTGGAGGGGGCCAACGCGGCTCTCCTGGATATTGACTTCGGTGAGCGTCAGAATGATTGTCACTGATTAAGACAATAGAGAACGACTTGAAGAGTAACAGGCGTGTGTGTGTGTGTTTGTTTAGGGACGTATCCTTTTGTGACGTCCTCTAACTGCACAGTGGGAGGCGTGTGCACCGGTCTGGGCGTGCCTCCATCTTACGTCGGCCGAGTGTATGGAGTCGTCAAAGCCTATACAACCCGAGTGGGTGTTGGTGCGTTCCCCACTGAGCAGGATAATGTGAGTGGAAAAAAGCAAGTTGGTTGCGTGAATGTTTTATTGATGGATGTTTCAGAGTTGATAATCATGTGGTTGTGATGCAGAGTGTAAAACTGTCTTTTCGCTAGAAATCTGCTTCATTTGGGTCACTGGTGTCGCATTGATTTTTTTTAAAGCAGTACAAAATAACTTTTAAAAGTTTAAGCTAGTGTTTTGAAACTCACTGAAAAACATTTTCAGCTTCATATTAGACATCACTCTGGACGCCTCTGGTCCCCCATATTACACTTAATAACTTCAGTAATTTAGAAGGAATCGGTAGCACATCTCAACAGGTAGCATATTTCAACAGAACACCGGTTACAGCAACAGCTGTCTGAGACACGGCTGCTGAAAAGTTATTTAGTACTGCTTTAAAGGTTTTTTCCAAAAACCAGGTTATGTAAAATGTTTCTCCTGGTCCCAGAACGATTGAAGTTAAGTTCTAAATTTGACAGGAGTTTTCTCTCCTGCTGCTTCTCTCTGATTGGCTGCTTCTGATATATTTCCTTCTTTAACATACATTATCTGTTTTCTTTAGTTTGGATCTGGCACGTGCTAAAGGGCCCTCGGTTCAAAGGGCTCTTAATGATGAACCAATAAATGTAGGATTTAAGCTCAAAAGTATCCAATCAGAATCAAATAAACTTGTTTTTATTGGTTTTATCTCAGCATTAACCCAGAGCAAATGAAATACTCTGTCTTGATTGGCTAATGATCATGATGGGTGGGCGGCAGAGCAGGTGAAATGTTTACTGATTCCAGGTCAGTTTTTTTTCTCTACACAGTTAACACATTAAACAACAGTGACACGTTTCAGCTGATCTAGAATCAGTTTCTCTGTTTAAATAAGAAAGATGTCGGTGTTCTGCTGTTTCTGGCTGCATGTTGCAGTTTGGAGTGAAATCTCAGGATTATCAAGTCATGCAGGTGTGAAACATTCTGCCCGTGACAGATGACCTGGTCTGAGTTGCAGGTCCTGATTCCTCCAACAGGATAATGAGCCAAAACACAAACAGTTAGTTCAAGGAGCCTTGTGGGTTTGACCCATAGCCTGTTTAACTCCTCGTCTCTGTAATAAACATCAACCCATCCATTAATACACCCTCCGTTTTTTTTCTAACAGACGTTGTTTCCTGTCAGTCATAATGTGACTGATTTAATTCTGAGACTTTAGTAAAACCGAATCCTCCGGCTGATGTAAGTAAACCTGCTGCATGCTGATGTAACTGTTTCCTGCAGGAGATCGGGGAGCTGCTACATACCAGAGGAAGAGAGTTTGGTGTAACGACAGGTCGAAGGAGGCGATGTGGTTGGCTGGACCTGATCTTGGTCCGATACGCCCACATGGTCAACGGCTTCTCTGCGTAAGGAAACATCAAACCATTAACTTGTGTTTATAATAATACAGTTTAATCTCTGTCATCAGTGCTAATTACAGGGATTATTTGTTTTTGTAGAATTGCACTGACGAAACTGGATATTTTGGACACCCTGCCTGAAATAAAAGTGGGCGTGGCCTATAAGGTTGATGGACAATCTTTACCAAGTTTCCCAGGTAGACAAATCCTCCTAAAATCTATAGAAAAGATTAATTAAATAAGAAAGGCAGTGGAGGTTTTTGTGTTTTCTTGAAACAAGGACTGAAAACGTTTTCTGTTTATTATCATCAAAATTAAATCCTGATGTAGCAGGTAAATAAAGTTTTTAAGCCCCAAATCCAAACACTCACCGTTTGAAATAAACTAGTAATATTAAAAGAGCAAATTTGCATTTTAGAGCTGATTGGACTTTGTCAAGCCTGATGAAACAAACTGAAATCTCCAGCTGATGAAGCAGAGACGTTACAGTCAGGATGTTCCAGTAAACTGCAGTTCTGCAGGTGTAAAGTTGCATGTTTTGTTTCATATTCCTTCAGCGAACATGGATGTTTTGACGCGGGTGTCGGTGGATTACGAGACGCTGCCCGGCTGGTGCTGCAGCACCGAGTCGGCCAGGAGCTTCGAGGAGCTTCCTTCACAGGCACAAAATTACATTCACTTCATCGAGAACTTCCTGCAAGTGCCAGGTTTGCAAAGAGATCGTTTACGTTAATGGAGAAACCGGAGCCAACGTTCGCCTTCGCTTTGCCAAACCTGCCAGTCACGTTCCGTCTCTGTTGTTTCTCATTTCAGTGAAGTGGGTCGGTGTAGGGAAGTCCAGAGAAAGCATCATCAAACTGTTCTGATCCCCGTCTGCAGTCGCCAACATCACAGTCCCATCCGATGATTGGAAAGGACAAACATCACCAGCTGCTTGTGCGTCACATTTCCAGGAAGTCTTCAGATCCTCACACTGATCTCGATATATTTATCAGGATGCTAAATAAAACAACTCCTTCATTCAGCTACAGTAAAGCACAGAATAACGTCTTCAGCCTGAATCACATCTGCTCACATATTTTTACATTAGAAAGAGCTTCTGATGAACAGATGTTAAAGCTTTTGTATGTAAAGAACTTCAGATTATTCTCAGAGTTTGTAACAAGATGGATGAACGATTCCATCACGCAGTCGTTAGCGTTGGGAACGTTTCTGTTCAGTAAAGCAGCGAGAAGATCTATATGATGAACTAGAAGTTTTAAAATGAAACAATGAAGATTTGAAATTAATAAAGTTCTCACTCCCTCACTGAGGCAGTTTGTGTAAATGTAAAGAGTTTTGTTTTCCACTTTTAGTTAACATTAATGTAACTTTACGCATTATCAATAAAGAATCCCACGTTTGGTGTTTTTATTTTATGCAGATTTATTTTGTGATTATCTATAAAACGAAGCGTATTTTTATTTGTAATATCGAGATACAAGACGCTCCTGTTGATTTTAACCAGCTGAAACCTGCAGCTTCTTCATTTGAACTGACTTCATGTTTCCTCTGTAGTTTTGCTGACTTCTTGTTTAAAAGCTTTCTTGGACCTGCAGGGATCCGGTTAACGTGTAAAATAGATTCCTAGGCAAATCAATAAGGTGTAACCAGACGAAGGCTGTACAGATCCTCGTGTTTTCTAATACCTCCAAACTTCTACAAGCAGCAGCACCAGTTCCTTCATTTTTCTAGCAGCTGTGTAGGATCACAGGATGGAAATCTTTTATCTTTACATCTGTATTTATAAGGAAATGTAGAATATTCAAGTTCAAGTAATATGAGACTGATGGAAAGCTGAAAAACTTCAGACGTGTTGTGTGTTAGTGTTGTTTACATGTTTTTCTTCCACATGCAGAACGATGGGATTTTGGGTAAATAAGGGAGAAACCCCGGAGTGACTTAACGGGTCACAGAAAGTTGGACTTTGGACATGAGTTGACATCACATGTTTAAACTTTCATCGTTGTTCCTAGGAAACTCTTTACTCCCACAAACACACTGCTCATATAGTCTGAACATCTAAATGTGGGAGTTTTTGTTTTCTCTCACCCAAAGTGTCCCTCTGCTGCAGGACCGACAGGTTCCTCTGATGTCCTCAGCGTGAACACACCCGAGCTCCAATACTTCCCTTTTACATCTTCTACATAAAACATTGTAAACAGAAAAATGTACATAAGATGATCTGAAGCTTCAGTGCAAAATGATTTTGCACTGTGACTGTTTGGTTCGGCTTATCTCATCCCTTCAGCGTTACCATGGTGACACCAATAAGTCACTGGCAGCAGCATTAACACTTCTATGAATCCTAGTTTTTCTTGAGCTGCTTATTCAGTTTATTTTGGTGGTAATTTCTCCCAAAATGTTGATGTTATTGTTGATACTATTTTACACTTAACTGGTTGTACAAAAGGGTTTAAGATACAGGAAAATAGTTACGGATTGAATTCTGCTCTCCCATTGATTTATAGTGAGGAAAATCATTCTGAAATCTATAAACACTGGATTTTTTTATCTAAAAAAACTATATTCAGGTCTTTTCCGGATGCTTGTTTTACATTGTCGTGTTTAAAGTCCATCTTCTTTTAAATGACCAAAGCTGCAGACGTTTGCTAACCGCACAATTTCCAGTCCGAGAAGTCCCTGCATCATCAAAAATGTCAGAAAGTGAGCTTACTGTTGGACTCACTGAGGCTTAATTGAAAATAAAGTGCTCATAATAGCAGTGTGGTCCTCCTCCTTCCCTTCTTCTTTATTTACTACCACCTTTCTTCACTCCTCCTGTAATTATGAGAACATTGATCATCACATCAATCAGTCTGAGCAGGTTTTTTTTTTTTTAGTGTAGATACTTCTCCGATGTTAAATCTGCTCTTCTTCTGGGTGGAGCTTTCTTTATCTTCAGATTGCACATAAATCCAACTGAATTACATTTAAAAAGAAGATTTGGAGTTATAACAGCTGATGAACAAGAAGTAAGACTTTCTGCTTTTGTTTGCATGAATGTTTGATGACTCTGTTTGGTTAAATTTGGGGATTAGAAACTGCTGCTTCAGTTTTGGGGTGTTGTTTATGACAATGACTGAATGAAGGATAGAAAACTTTTTCAGGAACTTATTCTGTGTGTATTCCTGCAAAAGAGAACTTCTCCCTTCACATCTGAAACAATCTGTATGATTTATGGAGCCTGAGTAACAAGACACCTCTTTCACTGCGGTTGGACAGAGTTCAGGTTCGGTCCAAATGGACAGACAGAAGCTCTCACGCAGATTGAATTGAAGCAGATAAATGTATTTAGCACTTTATTTGGTGGGTGCATAAAATAAATCCAATTCTGCTTCTCAGCAAATGCGGTTCCAGTGGAATTAAGTCTGGATTTGCAGGAAAAGATGCAGAAGCCGAAGACGTCTCGTTTCATTTTACTTGTTTGACATAAAGTTCTGAGTTTACAGCAGATTGGTCCTGGATGAGGTGACGATGTCACTTTATATCACTTGGCTGTGTTAAAGTCAACAGAACTGAGCTGTGCTTCGTGACGCAGCCCTTTATAAACTGTTTGTTACTGAAACGCGGTTAATCAGCATATTGTGCATCCAATCAAATTAATGTGGATGTTATGGTTGTGCATTAAAAGGTTTTATGTGAATTCAGTTTTTATTATGTAGATCAACAAAACATAGACTGTACTGTAGACTGGTGCTCTACTGCTCAGTGAGTCGGTACGAACTCCTGCACAAACACATTCTGAAGGTTATTATTTTTTTGTAACAGTTTATCCTTATATGGAATGATAATTTATCCAGTTTGTTGACAAAATAAAAGTTGTAATGAAAAGACAAGGAGATAACCGTCAGCTTCAACATGTGTGTAGTTTATCACCACCAAACGTGTGTGTGTGTGTGTGTGTGTGTGTGGGTTTGTATTTCTGACCTCCTGGGGACCCGTTTCCTGACTTTTACTATCTTTCTGGGGTCCGAGGGTTCTTGTGGGGACCGAAGCCTGGTCCCCATGAGGGGGACTCCCCTTTTTAGGGTTAGGGGTTAGGTTTATAGGTATGGTGTGAATAGAGTTTTAGTTAGTCTTAGGGTTAGTTATAGATCAGTAATGGTTAAGGTTAGGAAAAGGGTTTGGGTTAGGTATAAATCTTGTTACTAAAATCAATGGAAGTCAATGGACGGTCCCCATAAGGATAACAAAACAAACTTGTGTGTGTATGTGTGTGTGTGTGTGTGTGTGTGTGTGTGTGTGTGCCATTGGAGTATGAGTTGGAGAAGATTCTCAGCTAATAATACACCAAATTTTAGATTAATATATGTAAATATGTCAGTGTTTCACCTGGATAACAGACTGAACTGGATAATTTATTATTATTATTATTATTATTATTATTATTATTATTATTATTATTATTATTATTATTATTATTATTATTATTTAATTAATTAATAAAGTCTTTTTTATTTGATTGGACATTTATAGATTCTTTGTGGACCCCATCATGACCTTTAGGAAACAATACAGGTACATACAGTCAAATTCAGTTAGTGAGGGTATAAATAAAACGTATCTACACTCTAGGATTCTATCTCACATGGAATGTTGTATCATTATTTGTACTTTTCTTAAGTACAACAATTCACAGAACTACTGAGTCATAATTCAAACCTGATATAAAAGTCTATGATTAAAAACATGTGGTCACTGTCTCATCTAGAAAAATATAAACTACTGAGATTTGAGATTTTTATCCATTTGAAATTTGATGTTTTATATAGAAGATTTTGATTGAACTTGCTGCTTTACCTCTAAAGGACAGAGGACTGGGACTGGTATCAGCACCAGAACAGAACAGAAAGTAAACACTGAAATATTTTATTAGAGAATCTTCCTCACTGTCTGTGTTCAAAGGAAAGTTCAATCTGTTTAAAAGAAATTATGGTTTATAAACTTTATTTATCTTAGCTTGTCTCTGTGTAACACGTTGTTCTGATGCGTGTTACATGTTGTGTAATTGTTGTTCAAAACCAGTTTGGTTTACATGGAAATTAGCTGTTTGCTAAATCAAACCTATTTACTTCTGTTTCTGGTGTAAAATGTTTTATCTGGAAAAAAGCTTGAAAATGACACTAATTACGGGACACTCCTTAGTTTTACATGTTACTGTGGTCAAATGATTAGATCTAGCTCCGGTTCATTAGTTTGATATTATTCTGTAGAATCATAATTCCAAAGCAGTGTCTGATTTTTTTAATTGTTAGATTTTCAGTAAATATTTCGTTATTCATTATAATTATTTTGTCAGTTTTAAGTTCTTTCAGTGACCAGTATTTTATCTGTAAACAAAATAAATACATAAATCCAAACACAGTAAAGAACTCAAACCTTAGATTACACCTCCCAGATATCTGAAACAAACAAACAAACAAACAAACAAACCTCTCTGAGCTCAAACAGACCGGTGCAGATAAGCTCAGGTAACAGCTGAAACTGTTCAGATAGTCATAGTAAAACCCGTGACAGGGATTGTGACAACAAACATTTGGGCTTGGGCCAAATTATCCATCCCGAACTGAATTTGGCACAGTGACACAAAAACCAACAAGAACAAGGATCTGACAAAGTAAACCAGAGAGTATTTACATAGAAGGAGGACGAGCAACATTTCATGCAAAACAAGAACAGCAACAGGTTTAAGCACAAAAAGTGATTAACAGGAAATATGAAAATAATCACACAGAATCATGAAACCAACATGGAAACATAAATAAAATCCAAAGACAGTGAAACCAGTTTAATCAAATCAATCAAAAAAAAAAAATCAAAAATACTTTATTAATCCCCGAAGGGAAATTCAAGTGTTGTTGTAGCTCAGTTATTTTTCAGGGAGCCATAGAGTTCTAGCTGTGGACAGGAAGGATCTCCTGTAGAGAGTTCTAGGTGTGGACAGGAAGGATCTCCTGTAGAGGGTTCCAGGTGTGAACAGGAAGGATCTCCTGTAGAGGGTTCTAGGTGTGGACAGGAAGGATCTCCTGTAGAGGGTTCTAGCTGTGGACAGGAAGGATCTCCTGTAGAGGGTTCTAGGTGTGGACAGGAAGGATCTCCTGTAGAGGGTTCTAGCTGTAGACAGGAAGGATCTCCTGTAGAGGGTTCCAGGTGTGAACAGGAAGGATCTCCTGTAGAGGGTTCTAGGTGTGGACAGGAAGGATCTCCTGTAGAGGGTTCTAGCTGTGGACAGGAAGGATCTCCTGTAGAGGGTTCTAGGTGTGGACAGGAAGGATCTCCTGTAGAGGGTTCTAGGTGTGGACAGGAAGGATCTCCTGTAGAGGGTTCTAGGTGTGAACAGGAAGGATCTCCTCTAGAGGGTTCTAGGTGTGGACAGGAAGGATCTCCTGTAGCGGTCTGTGCTGCAGCAGATTATGAAGAATCTTCTGACTGAAGACACTCTGTTGTTGAGTTACTGTGTTCTGAAGAGGATGTTGAGGGTTTTCCATCATGTTCTTCATCCTCCTTTGGACAATCAACTCAAGAGACTCCAGTTCAGTCTCCAGGACAGAATCAGTCCTCCTTCTCCATCTGTTCAGCCTCTTCATGTCACTTGCTCTGATGCTGCTTCCCCAACAGGTGACTGCAGATGTGATCAGCTGACAAACTCCTCTTCTTTTGCAGCTCCTCTTCTTTAAATCTCTGTCTGCTCATATTGTTTGAAAGCCAGGTAGAGACACGCTGGAGTCCAGGATATGTTCCTCTAGCCGTGTCTCAGTAAAACACATGATGCTGCATTCCTGATACTCTGGCTGGGTCTTCAGCAGAGCTTCAAGTTCATCCATTTTGTTAGCAAGAGATTAAATGTCAGCTAATCGGTAAAGTTTTTGATAAGTGATGATTCAAGGATTAAAAAAAGAAGAACCAGCTCAGCACACTGGATCATAAAACCAGTGACCAACAAGTCGAACCGCCAAACTCACATGAGCCAAAAATAGCATTAATGTGAATGGGGGCATGTTGGTAAGGTGCTAATGGATTTTACACAGAAGACTGAGGAAAACATGAAGTTATTATCAAAGAAATGAGAAAGTGTGTAGCTGTCTGGGAATAAACACTAAAATATAAACACTGTGTTAGTCTTGGTACTATTTAACCACCTTGAGGCTGGACAGAGATCTTCAAAAGAATCATATCCAAAAGTTCCATAAACAGATTTTTTATTTTAGGTTTTGTACATCACAGATGTGAAGCATTCACTAACTTCTTACACCACACCTAGAATTAAATGTTAAAGACCAACTATAATGAAAATCGTGTTTTTCATGTTGTTTACATGTTTTTATGGTATTTTTTTGATAATAGAGGATGTATCTTGAGAAAATTAAGACCAAAATTTGCATTGTTGAGTATTTCTGTTTTTAAATCACTGTGACTTATTAGTAATTTAAAAAATGCTGTTTGAAAAAGGTTTTTGTGAAGTAAGAAATGCATTCGGCGGGCTTATAGCGCTAGCATAAGCAAGAGGTCTCTTAGCAACAGGGAAAGAGGCGGAGTTATTCTCCACACCAACGGTTCCGCCCACACAGAGGCAAATTGCTAATGAGCTACTGTCGGTATGGAGAAACTATTTAAAAGAAAACGACACAGGTTTTGTGATTTTGCGTAAAAATGCCATAGTCGACCACTGAGAACATTTTAAAATAGCTCAAAATATGATCAGAGTGGGACTTTAAACATATTCAAAATGTATAAATATGTTGTTTTTTGAAGCATACAAAGTAAAAGGAAACACACATATATAAAAGGAGATGAGGTGAATCTTGGGAAATGAGATATTAAGGGTTGAGTGAAGTGCAGCTGATGCAGCAAATTAACACCAATCAGACTTCTATGACTCATAAATTGATCTAGTGATACTGAAAGTCGACTAAACGGAGGTGACAAGTTGCTGTTTTTTGCTGATCCAAACAACCGGACAAACAGAATCAAAATAAAGACAAGAATTCTAAAGGAAAGCTGGTGATACAGTCTGACATGGTGTGTGTGTTTCTGTGTAACTCAGTGTGAAATCATTCGTTCTCAGCTTTCATCTCAGCTCCTTTAATTCACTCTCTCACTCTCGACATAAAGTCTGTTTGATTGAGTACCTTTTTCCTCTCTGGTACGCTCAGCACAAACCTTCCTCCTCACACGCTCACACACACTGCTGCACGAACTCACGGGACACGCTGCACAACGTGGCTGCTGCATTCTCATGATCCTTCAGTTTGAGGTAAGCACATGTGGGTGAGACTGTCTGGTGCAGCATTGATCAGCACCATGAGACTTATGGGTTTGTATTGGGAGGCTAAGTGGCAGTAAAGGAGGATTATTATATGTGGCTGCATTTGTTCTGCTGCAGCCCTGTTGGCACTTAATGCAATGCATATTACACTTTGTCAAGCTTCTGCTGCGGTGTGTTGATTTTTAAGGTGTGTATTCAGCAGACAAGCTGCACATTATTTGGTTTCTAAAGAATCTCGTTTAGTCTGCATGAGATAAGTTCAACATTTTAAATTAAACGTTTTGTGTTTGCATGACAGTTGTAGTATGTGATATGTGTATTTAATACAAGTATTTCTAATGGTGTTGATGTTAATTTTCATTTTTGTTTATGTGTTTGATCCTCTAACTGAACTGTCGCTTGTATTCCTGTAAAACTGATTAGAGTGCAAGTCTATTTTGCTGTCACCCTGTGACAGTTTACAGCTCTAACTTTGGATCCAGACCAACAGATCTGCTGACTAAAGAGCTGCAATCTCAGAACTTTACACGTCTGAAACTTTTAATTCACTGGTTTGCAGTCCAGTGAAGTGAAACAAATTGCAAATGGCAGACTGAGCTGTCTAAACGAAATGTCCAACTGGAGCATGGAACAAACCTCGAAGTTTCTCAGCTCTGTTGTCATCTAGTGCGTCTCTTCCACGTGCTAATCATCATCTCCTAAATAGGATGAATTTATCAACCCTGAAACATCTCATTCATCCAAAGCAGGAAACCAAAGTTTGGTTCCTATAAATTAAAAGCTTCTAAAGTTTGGACTTGAAACTGAGCATCACTTAGCAGCAGGTTGTCATAGATTACTCACAACGCTGACAGTTTTATGTTTTAGAGAGTGAACATTCTGTTTTTAGCGGTTTAAATTTAGTTGGATATAAACTGTATATAAAATTGGTGTGTGTTGTCCTGCCCAGTGCCCCCACCTTTAGAGTCCGAGGGGGACGGGTTCCCCTCTGGTTACGGATCCAGGGACTCAATCATCAGAGCTGGTCCAAAGAGAGCCTGGAAAAGACGAAGGCCAGGCCAGATAGAGCAGATTGACAGGTGAGCTCTGCTATTGTGTTTGCATCTGTCTGTGTATACACGGCATGACTCGTGTGTGTGTTTTTATAGACGCCCACACAGTGACATCTGGTCCAAGTATGAAACAGGACTGACGACAGCGTTTTTATCTTTGGTTGTTGGATTTTCTTTAGATCAGCAGTGCAGGGAGTCGATTTAACACCCAGTGCAGCAAATGCAATAAGCCGCCTGCTGCAGCGTAAAACATTTGTGCTTTTGTGGTTGTTGGTGTTTCAGCAGCAGCAGCTGGGATCAAGGCCACCTCAGAGTTCAGGTTGGTCCAGAGAAGCAGCAGGCTGCGTTTGAGCTGACTGGAGGGGCAGCCATGCGCTGCTCAACCCTGTTCGCCATCTTCATGGCGGTGATCCTTTACCTGGTGCTTGGAGCTGTGGTGTTTCGTGCCCTGGAGGCTCCGTTTGAAGAGGAGGAGCACATGGACCTGCTCAGCACGCTGCAGGATAAATCACTGAACTTCGTGTCAAACAACTCCTGCGTCGACCTGGAGAAGTTACAGAACTTTCTACAGGTACAAAACATCCTTTCACAGCAGGGGAAACGCTTTATGAGTCTTTTATTTGGAAGTATTTGTTGTCGATTTCCTTCTTAGAAATTCCACAAAACAAGTCAATATGTTAGTTTTTTTAATTTATAGGACTTTCATGACATTTTCCTGTTTGTTACTTCAACATTTTATTCTAGTTGAACAAGATGTAAGTGAAGTTTTTCTCTTTCACTGTGTTGAGACACATGTCTAAAAAAGTAAAGCATGTCCTCCAGCATACGTAACATCATCTCCAGCAGTGTCCTTAAATTCAGTGAAAAAACTTGAAATTCTGAGAAATTACACATCAGCTCTGTCTCATGCCAGCTGATTAAAAACTCTGAACTACCTGGAGATGCTCTACGTGTAAAGCTCCCTCCAGCAGAAATGAAATAAAAACATGAACAACCATGTTGAATTCTGACCTAGACACAACGAAGATCAGAATAACAATGTTATGAGATTATGAAAACATGATCCAACCAGAGATTTAAAGAGACCATTTCAGACAAATTTCAGGACTTTGTGGTTATTTCTAAATTATTAACCAGTAATATGAAACATTTTATATCTAAAAAATGTCAGGAAACACTGATTAACAGACCTTTCAATCGGTCTGCATTAAAATTCGGGTGGTTCCGGCTCGTTCTGTCAGGCCTCGAGCAGCAGCTCGTTCATATTCATTATATTAATTTGTTGGACTCTGATTGGCTAAAAAACTAGCCTATCAGAGCAAGGCATACTGTTTCCTGCCCCGCTTTCACATGGTAACAACAGACGTTGTGTCTTCCTGTTTGCTACATCTTATGCTAACAGCTTTTAGCCAGCAGCATGCTAGGCGTGGTTTCAACTGCAGGAGCTGCCGAATACTAACGAGCAAAGGAGTTGTGATGAAACAGATACAGGCCGTTCGGACTCGGGAGAACTTGGGTTTTATCACCACCTGCGTAGTTTGAGAGATTAAAACTGAAAGAGAAGTTGTTGACCTGTTTTCACCCACTATGAAGGTAAGAACACCTGTGGAGCTAAAATATTCAACAAAAACCTCAGAAAAACCGTTTTTAATTAATAAGATTATCCAAAGTTAAATCTGAGTTCAACCACATATCAATGTAGATTCCGTCAAACAGGCTCGATACTCGATACGATACTTTTCATTGGTGAGTATTGTGGCAAACTGGTTTTGATTTTATATACAACTCAAATTGCCTCAACTGCAGACGCGTTCATCCAGTAAAAACAAGGTTTACGACTTCAGGTATATTGTGCGTTGTTGGAGCGTATGTTGCGGTGTGACATGTGTTCACCGCTGCCGGTGATGAACTCACATGCGTCTTTGCTTGATTCATTTTGCAGGTTTATTGGCGCCGTGAACAAATGATGTTAGTTGTTAGTTGTGACGTTGGAACAAATAACTGTGAGTGAGTTTATACCAACAGAACTACAACATGTTCTTCTCTGATTGAATTTAATTACTAGTTTATTTTAACTAAAAACAGTCATGAGTTTCGGAAAACAGAAGATTAGAGTAAAACATTGTACAAATTTTAATTGAAATTAACATTTAAGTTCAAAGTAATGATGTTTAAGGTTAATTAATCAACAAATTTCATTGGCATTACTAAACTGTTCAATAAGGCTTAAATCATTTTGTAGGTTAAAAGACCTTGAATTCCTTCCGCAGGACCTCAGATGACCTCTTAGATTTACTGAGTGATCGTTGCAGCTTGCTGGCGACCCTGTGAAGTTCTACAGCATAACCAGATAACAGGTGTGGTCCGAGCAGCTGTGTGAGGGAGCTTCTGCTCTAACGTGTGTGTTAATACATGAAAGTTGATCCAAGCTTAAGCGGCGCATTTCACCGGTGGTTTGGCAGCAGCTCTGTGATCCTGGGATGCCTGTCCTCACTCTTGAAAGAACATTGTAAAAATACTATTTTAGCTTGCAATGTGATCTATAGACAGAGTGGCTGACATTTGTAAAAAGGTTAAACTTACAGAAGGACAGAAGTAGTTTGTGGAGATATAAAGAAAAGAAAACAGACAGTTTCTGTTATTCTGATTAAATGAAATGACTGAAATGATAATGAAGAAAACAGGAAATATCAATATCAATATCAATATGCTCGGAACAACTTACCCGATAGAGCAGCACTTTGTGTTTAGCATTTACACTGATCATTTGATATCAGATTCATCCCTGTTACAGTTACCGGTACATTTCACAATCAGGCCGACAGATGTTTTTTTACAGACGTGAGCCTTGGAGTCTTAACTTTCAAAATAAAAGACTTTTAGTCTGAGAATGTGTAAACCTGCTGCTGTTTCCTGATGACAAGCTGTAAGCTACATAATTAAATGTATATAACTTATATCCTGAGCAGCAGATTAAATAAAAAACAACATATTTTTACTCTGCCTATAAAAATAGTTTGATCAACCTTATGTGTCTATTGTGTGAAGTTTTGGTTTGGATTTTTCAAAGTTCCAGTCTGTTTGAATGTGATGCTTGAAATGTCAAATGACATCACCGAATTAGTGTAAGAATTGTTTGATAAGCAGTTAAAATCATTTACTTCTGAATTCCTGCATCAGTTTGTTGTTTTATTGTTGGTTCTAAATGATACGAGCGATCATTTCTGTAGTGACGTCATTAAAAGTGTCCCATAAACTCATTCATTAATTTAATTTAATTTAATTTAATTTAATTTAATTTAATTTAATTTAATTTTATTTTATTTTATTTTATTTTATTTTATTTTATTTTATTTTATTTTATTTTATTTTATTTTATTTTATTTTATTTTATTTTTTTTTTTTTCCCATAAGGCACCTGAAGGAAAATCTCAGAAATTATGGCGCTTCAAGCCCCAGTTTAACATCCTGCAGCTTTTTTATTATTAAGATGTTCTTGTTGTTTACTCACCTTTTGGTGAACATATTGAACAATCTCTGATACATCAGTTGATATTCAATAGACCTGATGAACTTTCATGACACTTACAAAACAAGTAAATGCACTTAATGACGTCTTACATAAGAAGTGCAGTCTTTTTATTTATGAGCGCTTTCATTCAGTCAGTCATTCCTCAGATGTTGGTCCTCACAACAAGTCAGTGTTGCATGTCCAGTTTCACTGAGTCCAACGTCAGATGTTTCAACAAGTCTTTAATTTAGGCGGAACTTTTTCCATGACAGATCTGAGTCCCAAATCACACGCTCAGCATGAAGTTTTATATCTATGATTTATTTTTTATGAATAATGCTAGGTACATCATGCAGCCCTGACGTGTAAGGTTATTTAATATTAATTCTAATACCTGTGATTGTTGTTTGAAAGAGTGACAAACTCTAAAGAAAATTATTGAATTGTTTCTTCAAGCGATAAAGTCCTTTTAAAATCAAAGTCAATAAAAGTGATGCTTTAGTTATCGAGTTATGAAGAAAAGTGAACAATTTTTTAAAAGTTACAAATAACGTTTGAAAATACAAAATGGTTCATCTTATTTATACATGAAAGCCACAAAAAATAAAAACTTTTTTTTTTTAATCTCCATCCAATTTCCAGTTTATTACCGCGTCAAGCACACGGTCATACAGCAGCTCAATGATATGAAGTACATCAAGAAGGAAAAACAAAACTAAAACTTAAAGGTTTTAAACTGGTCTGTTCAAAGTCCAATTGGAATGCTGCACATTCACGCTAAAAAAACACCAGATGTGATGGAATTAAAACAGAGAATTGTGGGTGATACAACCAGTTAGTATGTAATGAATCATTAGGTCAGAGCTGTTCTGATGAAATCTTAAAGAGACCCTTCCATTAAAAACATTTTTTCTGAGGTTTCTGTTGAATATTTTAGCTCCACAGGTGTTCTTACCTTCATAGTGGGTGTGAAAACAGGTCAACAACTTCTCTTTCAGTTTTAATCTCTCAAACTACGCAGGTGGTGATAAAACCCGAGTTCTCCCGAGTCTGAACGGCCTGTATCTGTTTCATCACAACTCCTTTGTTCGTTAGTATTCATCAGCTCCTGCAGTTGAAACAACGCCTAGCATGCTGCTGGCTAAAAGCAGTTAGCATAAGATGTAGTAAACAGGAAGACACGACGTCTGACGTTGCCATGCGCAGCGAGGCAGGAAACAGTATACCTTGCTCTCATAGGCTAGTTTGTTAGCCAATCAGAGTCCAGCAAATTCGAATAATGAATATGAACGAGCTGCTAATGAAGCAGCCTGACGGAAGGAGGCGGAACCACCCGAATTTTAATGCAGATAAATTGAAAGTTCTATTAATCAGTGTTTCTTAAAGTTTTTTAGAAATAAAATGTTTCATATTAATACTTAAGAAAGAACCACAAAGTCCTGAAATTTGTATGAAATGGCCTGTTTAAGGTTTTTTAAAGACTTTTCAGTGTTTAAAGGACAGGATGAGGCTGCCACACAGGCCTGATTCACCCTGTCTTTGCTTTGATTGATGAAATATAAATCTTAAATAACTTTTTCCCTTTTTCAGCAGGTGGTGGATGATCTGGGTGCAGATGTGAATGTCAGAGACAACAAAACCTTTGTCACTAAATGGGACATACCCAGTGCGTTGTTTTTCTCAGGGACCATCATCACAACTATTGGTAAAGTTTTTTACAACATTCAGGACATCAGAATATAAAATGTATAATTTATTTAATTGTTTGTTTGTTTCACTGCTCCTCGACCTTTAACCCTACATGTGCAGGTTATGGAAACATCTCCCCCAAGACAAAAGGAGGAAAGCTGTTCTGTATTTGTTATGCCCTGGTGGGAATCCCGATGTTCGGTATCCTGCTTGCTGGGGTCGGAGATCACCTGGGTACTGGCCTGAGGAAAACTGTTGCCAAAATCGAGACTCTCTTCCTGGTCAGACCTGTAGATGTTGTTTCCATGTTTGTCTTGTTACGGTTTTCTCCTCACACTCTGTTGTTGGACTTCTGTTGACAGAAGTGGCGCGTCAGTCCCACCATCGTGCGTGTGATCTCAGCTGTCCTCTCCATCCTGCTTGGCTGTTTGCTCTTTCTTGCTGTGCCCACCTTCATTTTTGAACGAGTGGAAGAATGGTCACTTCTGGACTCCGCCTACTTTGTGGTTATCACATTGACCACCGTAGGGTTTGGCGACTATGTTGCAGGTAAACAAACTCACAAAACTCTGTGCTTTGAGCCACTTTATGTTCTTAATGCTGATTGGTTTAAAAGTTCCAGCAAGTCATGCAGGTTTGACTTTGACTGGAATCTTTCTGCATGGAGTTTGCATGTTCTCCCTGCACATGGTTTTTATCCAGTTTACTCCCCGGACCGACAACGTGCATGTTAGCTAGTGACTCTAAACTAACCCTGGTTGTGTTTGTTTGTTTCTCGGTGACCCTGTGATGCTGTTGCTCCCCACATGATTCTCCAAATATATACTAACCTAAAATAATGTTATTGGAAATGACAGCAGCAGGTTTAGAGTGTCCCATAATTCTTAGGGACTCATTTGCATCTATAAAAAATAAGAAGGAGATTCTGTGTTTCTGCCAGGAGAGCTGATGACTGGATTCCTCTTCACAGCCTGCAGTAGGATAAATAACAATATAAAAAACATGTGAATACTGTTGCTCTCTCATGCACAGCAGTATATCTTTTATTAATCTACCTTCATGATTAAGACTGCTTTGAAATGTTTTAAATAAAACATCACTTTATTTTCGGGATGCATTTGCATCACCGACAAATTCCCACATGACTCAGCTTTGCGCCTCCTTTTCCCCATATTTAATATAAAAAATGACAAAGATGAAAACCACAGCAAATAGAAACATATCAAAGAAGTTATATAGAACAGCATCCATTTGCTTTCTAACCTCAGAGACACGGAGATGCATTAATACGATCCACACTGGACATTTCTCTGTACAATCAGAACTAAAACAAATGTATTTGCTGAATAACTCCCCTACTTTAACACTTCATTATTTAGGTAGTTGCTTTTTTGTTTAATGTACTGATCTGTGGAAAAGTAGCAGATGTTACTTAATTAATCATCAGTAAATATCATTTTTAGTTGTGATGCATTAAATTCATTTATCACAGACAACAGCATTAAATATTCAAGAGGATTTTTATGAGCGAGATGAATAATTGATTATTTTATCAGTCAAAGAGCAACTGTCTTGTTCCTCTGTAAGGATGGATGGATGGATGGATGGATGGATGGATGGACAGATGATGGATGGATGGATGGATGGATGGATGGATGGATGGATGGATGGATGGATGGATGGATGGATGGATGGATGGACGGACGGACGGACGGACAGACGGACGGACGGACGGACGGACGGACGGATGGATAGATAGACAGATGGCCTTCACCCTTTACCCTTTGTGTCTCAGGGGACAGACGTGAAGAGTTCAGCTATATTGAAGACACCAGTGAAGGCTTCAGGGACGACCAGTTTGGTTACATCTGGAGAGGCTACATGTACAAGCCCCTGGTGTGGTTTTGGATCTTGTTGGGTCTTGCATACTTTGCATCCATCCTGACGATGATTGGAAACTGGCTTCGGGTTCTATCAAAGAAGACCAGAGCTGAGGTACTTCCTGTTTCTCGTTGATCATATGTTGTCTTCACCACTTTTCCCACATCATGGCTGGTCTTTATTTAAGGATGGTATAAGATGGTGTACTCTGGGTTAAAACTATTTGGGGTGGGGGTCCTAATTACCATAAGCATTATACTCATCGACTTCAAGACCCAGATGTACATGACTAGATGTTGCAACTAGACCGTCTTGGCTTTACAAAGAAGAGATTCAATTTGTCACATCTGCAGATCTAAAGTTTGAAATGACAGATTTCTGTATCTGAGGGGTTAATGAGTCCAAACTTGTTTCCTTCTTTTTCAGATGGAGGAACTGCGAGCACACGCCACTGACTGGACTCAGAACATCCAGAATATGTCAGTGGACTTTCGCATTCCAGGAAAAATTGATGATCCCTTCAAACGTCGCAGACGAAAGCGACGCCATGGTCATCGCAGCAAAGGCCACAGTGTATCAGCCACTGGGGCCCCTGAAGAGGCAAAAGAGCGGCAAGAGAGTGAAACAGAATCTGGATCATACTCTTCAGATTCTTCATACGAATCAGAATCTGGATCAGGATCAGGATCAGAATCAGACACAGACTCTCAAGCCACTCAGACGGATCGAGTTCCAGAAGAAAAGCAAGAACCGAAAAAGGAGGAGGAACCTCCGGTTGGGTTTTCACAGCCTCTGGACTACTTTGGTGAGAACCTTGCCTTCATCGATGAGTCTTCAGATGCTCAGAGTGGTAAAGTCCACTTGGATCCTCTTATTGATCAGAAACAGCCCAGTTCTCGCCATGCAAAGAGAAGACGCCACAGACGACCTCTTCCTCGGAAAAGCTCTAAAATCAACGATTCCAACGACAACAAACAGCAACCCAACGGGAATGCAAAACCTGTTCCAGATCTTCCACCAAAGCCTCAGGACTGATGCAATCACCTTATAAGACAACATTTACAAACATGTTGATAGAGGAGTTTATGGTCAGTTGAGATGAAAACATGAAGCTGAAGCCTTATAAACTTTGTGTGGTTTGTTCTTTGCATGTGTGTATGCCTCAGAGAAGATAAACGAGTTTAATGCCAGTGCTTCTGTTGCTGTATGATGAGTTACTGCCCTCTACTGGCATAAAACTGTATTGCACTATCACTGTGTCAAAATGATCCACCTTTACTAATCCAGGTCCTGCAACCAAAACTCGGATTGCTTCTGTTGCAGAGAGGTTTCTTGTATCTGATACTCTTGAATCCTGCCAACAACTGAACGGGTACTAAACACACTGTTGATAGTATGTTTTTTTGTAACAGTTTTTTTTAACACAGTGTATAACCATAATATTTGCATTTTGATTGCCAAATACGTTAATTGTACTTAGTGCATACACATAATAAAGAGTTTTTAAAAAGGAACATATTGATGCACAGGACTGTTTTTTTCAGAAACTGGTATTTCTGCCTTTTAGGTGGTTATAGTTGCACGTAGAAGCAGTAATAAAAAGCAATAGACACCACAGCTATGCTGCAAATATCACTTCAAAATACAGAGAAGCCACTTTCTGAAACTAGTTTTTTAAGAGTGTGAATGAAAATATTTCCAAATTCTTCTTTTAATCAGACCAGATCAGGAATATGTGACCAGTTTTTGAAAGTGAACATATTGTGTTTTCAAAAAATCTCTCAATTTACAGATTGACTCTTTTAAATTGTGCAAGATCCCTTAAGATGATCCATGTAACTGATCCTCTCTTGGAAACCTTAGCTTGTTTCTGTCTAAAACTGGCACCAAAGAAAAACTCTATCCAATAGTAGAGTGTGGCTTCAGTTTCCTTTTATTTTTGGTTTTCTTATCATCAAAAAATTTGCATGATCATGAAAAATCAGAGCTGCACTTTGATTTTTTCCTCCTTGAATGCAGCCAGCAGATGGCAGACACAAGCAGTCCTCAAGATCTAGCTAGATGGTTTGATTCAATACATCTGTGCTCTTGGAGATTTCAGTTTACTTCTGTTTGTGTATTTAATCACGGTACTTAATTATTTGTAGTGACACAACGTGGAATGTGACGTTCGCTAATCTATAATCTTCAAAAAGAGAAGAAGTATTTCAAGGAAGCAGAAAGACAATCTGCTGTAATCCTGCTTTTGGAAATCTGACACTTCCCTGCAGGATCTGCCCAAAGAAAAGGCAGCATTCTGGCATTGTGATCAGGAAGTCAGGAGGGAGTGATGATGTGCAAAAGGCAGTGGGTGACCTTTTCCTGGAGGACACACACTCAGCTGCTATAACGTCATCTGCTCTGCCACTGCAGCTCCCATATGCAGCCACTAGAGTAAGAACAGTGTTTGAAAGTGCTTTGGCTCACTCCTGACCTGGATTCATTGGAAAATCCAACCTAAATATGGTCTTTCTTTTGTTCTGCTTTCATCTCAGGACACATAAGAAGTTAATCTGGATGATAAACTTTTCTATTTTACTCCAAAACATTCACTGGCTTGAATTAAAACATCAATACAGCAAAAGAATGAGTTTTTTTTATTCCATAACGTGAAGATTTCAACCGGTCCTCAAAAGATCAAATAAACAAAAGATCATATTTAAGTATATTGATTATATCATGAAGCTGTTTGAGATTATTTTCTATCAGTTGTGTAATCCGTGACTCATTAATGCAGTGTTTCTTTTGTGCAGTACAAGCACGAGGTTCTAGGTATTTTTAAAGCTATCAGCCTACACCTGTCTTGAGGTCACGACCTGCCATAAGAACCACCGTGGGGACCCCAGCTGGCGTTTATCATGTGCTTCTACATCCCGCCCATAATCTTAACTCATTCTTCTTGATCAACTGCTGGACATAATAAATCAGAATAAATGTTTAAATGTCTGAAAACCCGCGTGGTTTCCCGGTTCTGAATCTTTCACCGCAGACTCTGCAGCAGAAGGGGGATGCAGCCCCGCAGAGTTGCAGTGTCTGCAGCAGAGAGGGAATGACCTTGAATCAAGGTCGCAGTGACAGCGCCGTCAGTTTTTCCTTCTCTCCCTCTCTCTCGCACGCGCGTGCGCGCGCCACGGGGACCAAGTCTTCGGAGCCTCGAGCCGCCTCACGCACGTGACCGCATGAAGACCCGCTCCTGACAAGGCGAGGCAGAGCACGGGCGGAACTCCGGTGGTTCCGACCCGACTAACGATATTAGATTATAATTAGAAGAAGGAAGGCGACATACCACATTTACAATCCCCTCCCGTCCTTAATTTAAAGGCAAAATATAATCAAAATAATATTTAAACAAGCTTGAAAAGTATTTTGTAAGAACTTTTTCTGTTCTTGCCAGCTGTTGCCAGGCATGTCAGAACACAAAGACTATTTCTAGACAGGAGGCTGCAAACAGAATGAAAACTCCTTGCTGTTGTCAACAGTTTAAAAAATTGCTCTGATTAGAAACTCAGATAACAAATATAATCCCAAGTTGCTGTTTGTTAAAACACACTAAAATCTGTTTCACAGTATTGTAGTGAACTGCTGACCCCATCTGTCCAGTTAGTGTCCTAGTGGACCGAGTCTGGTCAGTGTCATGAGACTAGCAGCATGACTTCAGTTTCCATGTGCTGTAGCTTCTTTTAACAACCCGTAGAATGTTACAAATATAGTTTTTCATTTAACTTCATTCAGCAAAGTGTCCAGACAAATAGATGTGGTAAATATGTAAAGTGCAGCCCAATTTTAAGCGCATTTCATTTTTATTTGAATAAGTTTCGATTTTTTACAGTCTATGCATTAAATTTGAAATGATCCAGTCAAAAGCTATGAAACACAGCAGCATGAATGAAGGATTTGTTGATTATATATACAAATTTCAGTTACAGGATCTTGTTTAGCGCTGATGACGGTGTTGACGGACGTAAAAGAGTCACAGCGACGCAAATGAAAGCGCAGGGAGGAGAAAAAGCACGAGATTTACGTACGTCATTTAGATTTTTTTAAGTTAGCGAGAGAAAGCGGGAAGACGGCGGAAGTTGTTGAGTGGAGCTTAAAAATAAAAGTAAACCTTTTGGTCACTTATGCGATATAAGCTGTTTTACGTCTCCAATAAACGTTTGCGCTGTGGAATAAACACATTAACATCACTGTAACTATCATTGTTAAACGTTGACCTGATTAAGAAAAAAATTATAATGTTTTATTTATAAACTCGGTTTTATTCTGAAGGTTTCCTGGCGGATGTTTCTCTTTTCACCTTCAAGTTGATGCGAATGTTGTAGTGTAGCTCAGTTGTACAAGCCTTAACGGGAATTTTTAACGCCACTGTACAGAACTGAGCAACCGGTAAAGCATTGTCTCCGGTTATCGTTAGCATCTTGTTTTAAAACACCGGACGGACGTTAAAATGTGATTGAAACCGCATGAGGCTCAGACGGCGTCATTAAACTAGCCTGCTGTGGACTTTCCACCCGCAAACACTTGACTGACTTTAAGCAGAACACAAACAAGAACAACACGATGATTTTAATTCTCTCAGTAAGTATTATGTCCTGCTTTATACCTGCATGGCGGTTCACACGGTGGGGTCAGGTGGTGTCGGTGCGTGTCAGTGTGGCCTGGTGAATGTGCACGATTCGCCTGACAGCTGGAACTTCGCCTGGCCATGTTATTGGAGCGAAGGGGCACATCCTGCTGAAGAGTTTATTTATTGTGTAATAAACTGCGGCACACGCTTCCTGTCTAGATTTAAATCATCTCTCGCTTTTCTGCCTTTTAATTTTCACTGATTTGCAGCAGCAGCCTGAATATTAAATTTTCTATTCGTAAACCTTTTATTTATAAACACTCTTTTAAATGTATGTGTGAGCACTTTTTGGAGTAATGCGGGGATAAATCTCAGTTAGGTGCAGGGAATTCTAGTCCCTCACTCAAAAGCCAAGTTGTGCATGTACAAATAACACCCTGCACTTTTAAAACTGGATGAATTCGAACCCTTTTCTGTGTGTTTTTAATATCCAGTTATTCTGCTGTCACACATTGAACTGTGTAGCCCAAAAGTCACAGTGCCTGCTAGACTAAGACTGGGATCACTGATCCAAAAGAATAATCCACTTTGGCAATTAACCTTTCACCAGTCCAAGATCAGTAGGCAAGGTCACCCCAGGGTGCTTCACAAAGCGCCGTGTTTAAAAGCCTCAGACGGAGTTTAATGTGCAGTCTGTGTGATGCATTGGCACCAATCCCTCCAACTAAACCACGATGAGAAACCTGTAAACCATTTAACTCTTAAAAACTGACCATTAACATGGATTATAACGCTTTTCATTAGAAAACCAAGATTTGATTTGATTCATGTCACTAGCTTTGAAATAAAAGTGTCATATTTGGAGTTTCTCACAGTTCAGTTCCAGACTTTCAGAGATTCTATATAAATCTAGCTTTTTAAATAATTTACAGGGAGTTATAACCAAAGTTAAGCTTATGAGTTTACGCGAGAGAGAGACAAGGTGCTGGCTTTACTCTGTCTGTCCTTCAAGCATTCCTGTGACTGTGACCTTTGGAGTGTGTCACGCTGCATTCGAGGGGGAGGGTATTCAAACGGCCTGGAGATTCTAGACTCACTATATATTTGGAAAGATGGTCTTTTTTAAGAGCATACACTCTGGAAACTAGAAAACTAAACTGCTGACAGTCATTATTGCTATTATTAGACTTAAGTACATAGATAACAACCCTTTTAAATTATTTGTTTGGTTAAAACAAATTAGTTATAAAGATAAGTTATTGTCTGATTACTTTGCAGGTGTTTCGATCACCACAGATTTGAACCCACAGCGAGGACACTTGACTGAACTGCCGTCAGGAGTGAGGAATATACAGGTTTCAAGCTCCAGTTCACAAAACAGGTAAACAGTTCTCATGTTTGATGCTTTTTCTCTTAAAATCTACGAATCAGTGAGGATTATCAACCTCCCGGCTGCAGATGTTGAAAGAGGGGAAAAACAGAGAGGGTTACTAATGATTCTGCTGCAGTGAAATACTTTCAATTTACAGCAGTGTCGTTGGCTGCTACACAGGTGTATCATTTGGTTTTAAAGTTAAGGGCAAAATTCTCTTTGTCCATCCTGCAGAAAAAAACGGATTTGGTATGTAATTAATAGAGAGAGAGGATTGTCCTTAAAAAAAAATAGTGTGATAATGTACAAACTTCAAAAGGCCGCCGCTTCAATGTTGTTTATTTTTGGGACACCGTATGCAGGTTGGGGGTGGGACGAAAGATTTATGCAGCAATAAATAATAGTGCCTATCTCAAAATAAAGAACGGCAATTTAATTCCTAACTGATGTTGGAGAGTAATAGCTGACAGCTAAAGGAGAGAATCCATTCACCCGCGATTCTTTGGACTCTCTGGTTTCAACTTCAACTAAAATATTTTCATAGTGTTGCTTTATAGAAAATCAATTGTTGTTCCGATGAGAAAAAGCTATAGTTTTATGAACTTCTGTACACAGTAACATTTTGAGCTCTCTACACTCAGTTATTAAACTGTCAAATCTTGATTTTAGATTTGAAACACTTTCCAAGCTGTCGTTGGAACTGGAGAGTTGAGCTGCAGTAGACTCATCCTTATGACAACAGCTATTAGAAAAAGCGGATTTTAGCCCGGTGTTGTGCTGGAAAAAGCTCCCTTCCCGTGAAACAGCGGCTCGTCTCAGCACGCGGGCCGACTGGCGCTAACGGAAGCTGGGAACAAACCTATGACGTCGTGACCTAACGTCTGTCTGACGTCCATTTAGGTTCTGTTGTAGTCGCGGCTGTAAGGTAAGATGCAGACTAGTCTGGGTTAAGGTGACAAAAATAAACATGTCTGGAAGAAGAGAGAGCTGGCTAGTTAGGATTAACACTAGCTTAGTTAGCTGCGGTTAGCTAACCTACAACTGTCATATGAGTGTTACTGTTGAAGCTAAGCTAAAGCTGCTGGTTTACAGTGTTTCCATTGGAGGTAAAGTGTATAAAAACACCAACCTACACAACCTTATTTAGTTTAACACACGGCTTAGCATTGTTATGATAAAAAATGTTATTAAGACGTCGCTATTATCGCATGTGTGTTTAATTGAACATGTTGAAACGAAGCAGATGCTGAAGCAGCCAGCGGTGCACATGGTAGAGCGACTTGTTCCATTTTTGATTAAACAGGTTCGTTTGTAGCTTCTGTTGGCAGGATTTACCAGGCTTTTAAACTCATCCAAGTAGGCTAAACTTTAAACATACTGGGCTTGCTGTGACCCCTGATTTACTGCTTGTCAAACATCGGTTATATGCAGAGAGGGCAAACTCCAAAGAAAGTGTATGACTGAAGCTATTAGGCTGTAATAACAAATACCGTGATGACAAACAAATCAGGAAGACATGTTAAGGTTTTATCTTCTAATCAATCATCCAGTCATTCATCTACATGCTATTTACTGTTTGGTTTATTTACAGTACATTATTAGACTATTTGCCATCCTATTATTCAGGTATTTCGGTTTTTCTTACCATTTTGTTTCTTTACCGAGTCTTGAACCTAGTTTACAGCTTTAGTATGTATTCCCATGACCAAGATGTGACGTTAAATCATTATTTGGGTGAAGAAGTGCAGAATAACAGTTTAATCTATTGTACACTAGGATGATATTAGGATTTAAACAGGACATCATGTATAAAACTTAATGCATGTAAATGATGCAGCAAAGTTATTACAAGAGTTTGCTAGTTCAGAAGCAGCTGATTTATTATCAAAAACAATGAAGAAGAATAAAAAGAAAAATAAGAAAGAGACAGCATTTTTAATTGAAGTTTCTTGTTGGCAAATTCACAGGCCAAGCTGAAAAGTCACTTTCAAGTCCTAACTGGATTGAGGGTATTTAAGCTGCACAGATCTCATCTCGTCTTCTTCATGCGCTGATCTATTAAGGTGGAACAAGAACACCGTCGTTTAAGTAAGGCTCAGCATTAATGTAGCCAGTGATGATGATAAGATGAAAAGTTTATTTGTATGGCACATTTCAATAAAAAAAATCTCAAAGTTCTGTATAATAAAACAAGTTAAATCAACCATAAAACAGGTAGAAAGATAATAAAGCAGTTAAGGTAAATAGTTCCGGGTCCACATTCAGTTTCATGTTCAGGGGAAGAGTGTTCTGGAGTCTGGGGGCAATAGTTGTAAATGTTCTGCCTCCTCTGGTCTTTTGCTTGATATGCTGCACAACCAGCAGGTCTTGATTGCAGGACTTCAGGGGCCTGCTGGAGACATAGGGGTCTGAAAGGTCATTGATGAAGGTTGGTGCTTGTGTGTTCTGTCCTCTATAAACAAAAATCAGGATCTTAACAAGAATTTGATGGGTGCCAGTGTAACTTTATGGGGCAACATTTTCAAAGGAACTTAGTCCCAGTTTTAGAGGACTCAGTCAGCAGCCTGGCACAAGTTTTCTCATCGACTCGCAACCAAACCAAGGAAGACAAGAACAAGAAGTGATCAACAAAACACATCTGTCCATGAATGTGTGAAAAATATTTTCCTGTTTGAAGCACGACATGGTGGAATTCAACTTGGCACTGTTTCTGAGATTATAAAACACAAGTAGACCGAAGATCAAAATTTATAAAAGTTGAATCAAAAACTACACCAAGGTTCCTACATTGCAAGGCGACCAAAAGATTCTGTGACTTTAGATGTCAGCTTGTCTGGAGTGTAGACGAGGATTTCAGCTTTCTCTTAATTTCATTAACTCTTTAATTCCAGTGCAGATCCTGATACATAGACCCCATACCTCAGCCTATGAAGCAAAACATGAAGGTCAACATTATGGGATGCTGCCGTCAGGTGTACCACGAGCAGAATAGAATATTCTCCTGCATTGGTTCATGTCTGAATGTCACTGGAGACTTTGATGAGCTGTAGAATGAGCTCTACGGTAGAAACCTGAAGACAGACATATCATAGTCTTCCTCACTTCCCAGTTCAGCTACTAAGTCAAAATCATTTGTCAGGAGTTTTTATTTGGTCAGAAAATGACAGATTAGCTTGACCTGATTCACTCGGGATAAAGTTGGGATCATTTGTTCTGTTATTCACAAAATGGAGACCTTAAGAAACATCCTGATATCAGTAAATTATGTATCAGAGAGATCTGACTCGTTCTGAAGTAATTGCCTTGCTCTTAATGGATGCAATGTATTATTAAAAACAAGTACATTTAACTCCTAAACTATGTGACTGAAAATTGCATCCCATTTTGAAAGACCAATCAAAATTGTTCAAGATGTTCATAACAAGCTGATTAGCATTTAGAAAAGAAGATAACGATCTTAGCTGAGATTTTCGTCCGTTTAGGCACAATTTTACTTGAATTCAGTAATAAACATAAAGCTGTTGTTTTGTTTATAATCTGTAACTTTTAACATGTATGTATAATTATTTTTTATTTACCATCCTAATTTGTGTTGTTGAACTGAGAATTGCGCACAGCCGCTGCCACACTGCAGCACCTTTACTGCCTTACTTGAACATAAGTCATATCTCTGGATAAGGAGGAGTGGCTGCTGTTTATGAGCATGTGACCTTCATCCAGTCACCTTGGCTGTTTTAACGACGAGGACTATGCCAGACAAAGCTTTCACACACACAGGAGCATCTGAAGACGGTATAGTTTTATATGTGAACGGCTGTGGTTTAGTGAGTCTGAGCTGTTTTCTTATAAAGGTTTGAAAAGTTTAGCTAAAGAAGAAATGGCATAAAAAATGCAGACTTTGTTAAATGAAGCAGACCTTTTTGGGACATGCTGACAAAGCAAAATCCAGGTGCTTTTCACAGTATGTGACTAGCAAAGAACTGTGATCTTGTTTCTTTAAGTGCTTTAGTCAAAGTCAGGCTGTGTGTATTTTTTATTGGATTAAAGCAGCCTTTACGCTAAGGCTCTTGAATTTATGTCAAGATTTTTTTCCCTGCTACCTGGTTTGTTTTGATAACTGTGTTTACACTCAGATCCACCCGTGACCCCGACATTAGTGCAAACCTTATCGGTTGATATTAAGGCTTTTTAAAAGATTTGTTTCTCTTTGTATTAATCTCTCTGGCAGCACTGTGGAAGATGGCACTGTGGAAAAAAATCACCCAAAGATTAAAAGCGTGGCGTTCCTTGAAGGAATGCGTGTCGTATCCGAGTTTTACACTAGTTTCATCTCATGTTGATGAATTATAGTCATTTTGGTTAAATCTGGAAAATAACTATGTGAGAATCGATGTATGTATGTGATGGTTAACACTCAGAATATGTTTTATTTTCTTAATATGTTACTCGATGTCTGTGAAATTTACTGAGTTACAGCCAATTTTGTGTTTGCTAATGTTGATTAGCTGTGGCAGCCATCTTGAATTGGATTGACTCCAAATGTTAATCAGTTGTAGATGAACATCCTGGAATGACTTTGTGGGAATCTCAGTAAAATCTGTTCAGTGTTTCATGAGATATTTAGCTAATGAACTCACACACATTCAGGAAAAACATTACTGCCCACCTTTCTGTGGCAGGTCATTCATGATATGATGTTGTTCTACTTAAATGTTTGGACACATTTATATCAACTCATTGAATTCAGAAACTTTGTGAAAATTTCCTTGTTTGTGTCGTGTGTTCCCAAACCCCTTTTCCCGAGAGAAATGAGCTGGTTTAAAACACAAACATGTGTGAGGTCAATTCTCCATACCAGTATTTACTTTGACCTTTCTGTGTGTTTTATGTTTTTACCTGTTAGACATCATGTCTTCCCGGGAGCGCCGCTCAGATGTCTACATAAAGGCAGAACCGAGCAGTCCCGAGGGAGGTGGAGGGGGTCGGACCAGCCCTGGCGGAGCCTCGTCAGACTCCTCTCAGAGTGGAGGGGGAGGAACCAGAGGAGATGGAGCTAAGCGCTACTCACCGCCGCTCTACACACCGGCGCTGCGGTGTCATTTTAAAGACGAGGGCGGTGACGGGGCAGAGGAGAGCTCCACCGGTAACGGAGCGGGGCGGTGCAAGTACGCCCTGAGCACGCTGCCCAAGAGGCTGTGTCTGGTGTGTGGGGACGTGGCTTCGGGTTATCATTATGGTGTGGCGTCCTGTGAGGCCTGCAAAGCATTCTTCAAGAGAACCATTCAAGGTGTGTTGGCAAAACATAACCAGCCTGTCGACTTCCTCTATGGCCTTTACAGACGTTACCATTATTTTCAAATAGGAGGTTTCTTACGCCTCTATAAGGGTTGACATAAATGAGATATAGAACATTAACAAAGTGTCAAATAACTGCTACTAACCAATTTAAATATGATCTCATTGTCTTAATAACCAACTGTGTAAAAACCTAACAGACAGTAAAGACTCAGTATTGGTGTTTTAAATAAATTAGCTTTTAGTTGCTTTATAAGATCACAGATATTATATCAAAGATGTTTTTCCCTTCATGCCAAATGCTTTTCTCATATTTACATTTCTTAGTAATCTAATTTACTGTAAACTGTCATTTCATGAAGGCAACATTGAATACAGCTGTCCAGCGTCAAATGAGTGTGAGATCACCAAAAGGCGCAGAAAGGCCTGCCAAGCATGCCGCTTCACCAAGTGCTTGAAAGTAGGCATGCTCAAAGAGGGTAAGTGTTCCACACAACATCTAAAGAGTTGTTGTTTCGTTTTTTGAAACTGTGTTTTTGCTGGTTCAGCTCAGAATTCCTTTATCTTTCATGATGTAGGCGTACGTCTTGACAGAGTCAGAGGAGGAAGACAGAAGTATAAAAGGCGCCCTGAAGTAGAAAATGCAACATACCAGAGTGCTCCACTACCACTGACTAAAGAGAGTGAAAAAGGTGACTTTTGGGTTGCAACCTTAGTTTTATTTATTTATTTTAATTGTGCATTAGCCAACACATTTAACTCAGTCCAGTGTCTCTTTGTTTAATTCAAACCATCAGCCAGTTAGGGTCCATTATTAGTGGATGAGCCACTCTCAGAACCATCAAACCAGACTGCACAGATACTGAAAAGAATCAGAAGGGCACTGGTGAAATGAGTTTGTTCTTTGTCTCTTCTAACTGTTAAAAAGTTTCATCTTCATGCATCAGAAAAGCAACCAGAATGAGATTCGATTGAAAATAGCGCCCCCTGCTGTTGGTAAAGGTTCACTGTGCTGCTGCTTTTATTTTGGTAATGAGAACTTCTGTATGTGCTGATTTGCATTTTTTTTAAATAAAAATGGGTTATATAGTTAAAAGGATTTAGAAATTTGTTGATAAATGTGAAGTCTGAAGTTTTGGATTTTTGCAGAACAATTGAGTGAAACAAACTAAACTAAATTTATTATATCTCTTTCTTAAATGAGTGCATCTCTGTTCATACACTGATTGAATTCTTTTTGTTTTTTATTACAGGCTCCTCGAACATCATTGTGTCCCATCTTCTTGTGGCAGAACCAGAAAAGTTATTTGCCATGCCCGATCCTCTGCAGCCGGATACGGCCCAGCGTACCCTCACCACCCTTTGTGACCTCGCCGACCGTGAGCTGGTTGTGATTATCGGCTGGGCAAAACACATTCCCGGTAAGAGATGCTGAAAGAAGAAATGAGCAGAGGAGAGGATGTTACAGAGTATTAGTACTGTTAAAGACAATCTCTCCTCATTAATCAGGAACCAATGAGCTGTGTCATTTTCACTTAGACTGTCTACAATAGTGATTAATATTAAAGGTTAGTGTGTCCTTGATTCGGAACCCTGACCAGATCCATCGTCCTCACAGTTCTTAATCTAAATGGACTGAAAAATGTGCAGGAAAACCTCCGAAGAGCAGAAGATGTTTAGAAAACCTGCAGAACAGGAAGCTTTTTGTTGTTTGAGTAGTTCTACAAGAGACTCAAAACACCTGAAGGAGGTGTCTCTGCTTGTATGCTAACTTGTTTCTGCTTTAAAATGGACTCTTTTGCAATCCAAATGTTCCGCTCTTGCACTCAAGCTTCTTCTTTGCAAGACTCGGCTGATTAGTCAGAGAGATTCCTCCTCTCATCTCCTCATGGATTGCACATTGTGTGTATGACTACATGAACATGTTGAGTAATCTCAAGTATTGCATTTTTCACTCTGCTTACGCTTAGTTGTTTTTATTCTTGCTAAAATGTATGAAAAGTCTACCATGAACTCATCAGTGCGGTAATAATTATAAACTCTTGTGTATCTTCCAGTTTGTTCCTTAATCTCTAAAAGGTGGAATTAAAAAAAAATCCAGAAAACGCACCAATTTTCAGTTCATTTCCCGTGTCATTATTTATCTAAAAAATCAATTTAATCTGTTTTAAAAAGTTCAAAAGATTCTAAATCACATGTGACTTTAAAAGACTCTTCGTGCGATACTTTTATACTCCTTAATTTGTAAGTTTTTTCTGAGAAGACTTTTTTCAGTCGTGTTTTCTATGATTAAAATAAAGTAGATAATCTGCTGCAGCCAGTAATCCTCAGGAAGAAACCCTGTGAACTTCTCTTAACGTTGTTGCTGGTGGAAACAAGGCAGTCGGATCTGGTTGGTTAGATAAAACCTGGCTGAACTCGACTGCAGCAGCAGCTCTTCACTGTAACTAGAAGTGTGAAATTGGAGCCAGTTCCATCCTCTTCATACAAACACACTGAATATGTCTGTGTCTCGTCTCCTACAGGCTTCCTGTCGCTGTCTCTAGCAGATCAGATGTCAGTGCTGCAGTCGGTGTGGCTGGAGGTTCTGGTTCTGGGTGTAGCGTACCGCTCGCTCGGCTGTGAGGACGAGGTGGTGTTCGCTGAGGATTTTGTCCTCGATGAGGAGATGTCTCGCGCTGCTGGACTGACAGAGCTAAACGCAGCAATTAGCCAACTTGCTCGTCGTTTTCGTGCACTAAATGTGGACCGGGAGGAATTTGTCATGTTAAAAGCCATTGCACTTACAAACTCAGGTACATGGATCCATCCTGGAGTTACACAGAATAATTATGTTCTAATTCACTAACTAAAACTAATGAAGTGTAATTAACAGGTTAAAACTTGATCAGTGTTTAGGTCTTTGATGAGTTTTGCTTCGTCTGTGTCAGAATTTTAAAGTTAAACTTGATTTTGTCTTTTCATTCCAGAAGAACATGATCATTACTTAGAGAGTGTCATTAAAATCTGTCCAGCGCTTCAGGGATATTTTACTAAGATCATTATAAACTGCTTATATTCCTTTTAAGCATGTGCTCTTTCTGTTTTTTTCAGACTCCGTTTACATCGAGGACATGGAAGCCGTGCAGAAGCTGCGGGACCTCCTCCACCAGGCTTTGCTGGATCTCGAATGTCAGCGGCGCCCAGACGACGCCCAGCGGGCAGGGCGCCTTCTTTTAACATTGCCCCTCCTCCGACAGACTGCTGGTCGTGCTCTGACCACTTTCTACAGCATCAAAACCCGCGGTGGCGTACCCATGCACAAACTTTTTTTGGAGATGCTGGAAGCCATGATGGACTCTCCATAGAGTGAAAAATTAAGAAGGGTGAAAGGAACCAACAGAGATCTGGTCTTCAGGAAGTGGATGAGTGGTTTATAAAAAAGGAAAGATTTTGTTTGAGGAATATTACAAGGAAATAATGATTTTCTGTTTTAGACAGAAAGAAGATAGAGAAAAAACATTTTCTCACAATAAATAAAAATTGGCTCTAAGGTGACAGCTCAAAGATGGACGCACAAAAACGTCATACTTTACCTACATCATGGTACAATCATCACACCATCAATCTGCAGCTCTTCACCACTTAAGGACAATGTTTAGGTACTGAAAAACAGACTGCATCATGTAGCTTTAGAACTTTAAAAAGAAAAATGCTACATACAAGCCATAATAACATACATGATGAAAGGCTTGAAGGTCCAGCAAGGGGTGAAATTAAAACACACGTAGTGTTTGTATTTACTATAGTTTAGTATGCCGTTGTAGGCAAACCATAGGAATCACTCGCAATATGTTAAAAGCAATATAATGACTCAGTTACTGTCTGTCACATTCAAAATGTAGAAAAACAATGAACATTTGTATGTGTGCATTTATTTGTTCTCCACTCTTTGGACCCCGGGTACTAATTATTTCAATTTTCTGGGTTCTTTCATTCCTGATCAAACTGGTTTGGTTCGGGTGTTAAACAGCTGGGTTCAGAGCTGCTGATGCTGTAAGTGCAGGATGCTTTATAAAAGCTGTAATGGATTTACAGTCCTGAAGAAGCGCATATAAAAACTGTGCGTCCATTAAAACGCACTACATAAAGTTGTATGTAAATCCTTAGGGAACATACAAACTGTGGCTTCCTTCCTTTTGTGTGTTTGTGTATGTGATCGTCCAAACGGATGAGATCAGGGAAGAACACAGCTCTTTGATATTAAAGCTTTTTGTGGCAACAGTGTACAGAAAAAAAACAATGTATGAACTTCATCTGCTTTTTTTATATTCCCCTCCTCCACTCAAACCACACTTTGACCTCTGCTGCTGTGTGTTTTTTAAAGAAAAAGATCCATTTTATTTGAAATGTGGGCTGAAACGTGTAACACTAACATCTGACTGATATGTGTAAGAGGTGAGACTTGGCTGCATTTTCTGCAGTAGTGATGAACATTGCGTAAAAGAATGTCTCAGTTTGATGTTCTCCTCTTCCTCCTCCTCTTGTAGAAACACATCTATTGAACTTGAACTTGTGTCCTGGAATGGGCTCAGGGCTACGAGACATACGACTTATGCAACATCTTTCTTTCGGATGTTGAAACCTTGTCTGATAACATCCTGAAAGACTGACTCTTTCTTCAGACTGTATATTTGCAGTATAAACCATCATTACAGCTTAAGATGCAGTGCAAAATGTTCGTATCTCATGTAAAAAATTTCAGAGCTATAGAAATATTTCGTGACCAAATGGTCATGACTCTTTTAGCCATGTACAGTTCCATATAAACAAACATGCAATTTGTAGTGGACGATAATAAAGCCAGCAGATGTAATACCAATTCCCCCATTACGATGATATTTGTGCAGCTTACAGTGTGCTGATGTTTGTAAAGACTTGAAACTTACTTTTACATTGTGACTCTGTCGTGTGTTTGACATGATGTTTTTCATTCATGCTCTTTGTTTTGAATCGCTTTGTTTTTGCGGCTGCTTGTTAGTTTAGGGAACAATTTAATTACTTGGTGGTGTAGTGAGACTACAGGAAGCTGCCTCAGGATGCAGCATCAGCCACATCCCAAAACCTGTGGAGGAAATAAACAATGCATTTGGATATTAGATATTTTAGTGTCAGTATTGCTGCTCCTGGAGCTGCGTGACACAACAGGTGCGACCTAACTGGTTAGTGCAGGTACTGTGTAATAAGCGTTAACGCTGCAGAGAAGCTGCTGAAATCAGAGTGACTCATTTGTGTTGTTTGGACTTGTTTTCATAAGTTACAACTGTCAATTAAAATCCTGTTTCTCATTTGTAACCACAGAGAGACGTTTCCAAAACAAACTCAAGGGAAGTGAGTATCTCACTGGGCTGCGACTGTTGGTGACAGATTTCTAATGGCATTTGCGAGGGAGTTTTGTCTCGTCTCACTTTAATTTCCTTGAGTTTGAACGTGAGAGAAATGTGATACGATTTGAGGAGAGGTTGGTAACCAGTGAAATGGAGTTGTGACTGGACGCAAAAAGGAAAATTTGACATTTTGTGATTATACTGCATAAGAATCTTTGCACGACGTTCGTACGAAGGTCACATGAATGTTGTAATTGTTCATGTTGCTGTTGTGTCACGGGAATTTGGAATGTGTTCAAAAATATTCGGACAAATTTTCTGTGAAAATGGTTGCAGAGTCGTCGCACACACCTGAAACATCTTGAATCCTTGTCAGATTTTTTTTCTTAAGAGAAACGTGAAAAAGATAATTAAATAGGTTGGCAACCAGAAGCATTGAGGAATTGCAAACAGATTGAAGTATTAATAAGGCACTTTGTGTGTAAATTGTGGCAAAAAAATGCTTGAAGGTTGCAACTGTTTGCATTATCTCATCTATCCCATGTGATCTGACCCAATATAAAACGTGCTGCAGAAGTGTTTAAGTACTAATCGTGTTTGGTGTGATTCCAACTGAAAACGAGACATTTTCTTGCAGTTTTGTGTCTCGCTGACAGACGCAGCTCAGTGAGATTCAGGTTTCTGGAATGCAGGGTCAGTTCAAAGCTTTTTAACTTGATCATGTCTGCAAAAATGGACATTTCATGATCATGCATGTGGGTTTTGGTAATGAGTAGGGAAGGGAATTATTCGCTTGCAGTGTCTCTTGTTTTTAGGTTCTATTACTAATGTGCACATTAATATAAACGAGCAATACAACAAATTACCAAACCTCACATTTCCTTGTATAGCCACAGTGTACATTTAACATTGCCAGTTATAATTATGAAAACCTACTTAATGTTCTCTTATTTAGAAATTGAAATCAATGTTTGTATTTTGAAAGAGTATTTAAATGATAAAATTCTATTTTTTACTCAATTAACTGTTTTTTTGGACACTGCTTCATTTTGTGTGATCCTGGCTGTAAACTTCTGTGTGTAGCGTTTGTTTGTTTTTGTTTTTTCATTTAGATGGATCCAGTTTGATGTCCTCGTCTGAACATGTCCTCATTAAATCCACTGTGAAAAGTGAGATCTTCCACTGTCTGACGCAACAGGGAGTGGATTCTGTAGGTGCTTTGTGTTGTGTAATAAATGGTCTCACCACCATGTCATTGGGCTCATCACTATAGAGATGTTTGTGTGTGTGTGTGTTTTACACATTAATCCTGTCATGACACATGCTTTACAAACTTTAGACCCATTTATATGCCATCACTAATATTTAGACACTCAAGCTGATGAAATTCAGTTCACCTACAGTCACTGAGCTCAGAAGATAAAGGCTTAAAAGTAAATAAGAGTTGGTAATCTAATCAATAGAAATAATACCATTAACATACATTACATTGTGTATATGATATGATTGAATTATTAACAATAAAGAATAATTATTTAAATAGCTTAGTTATTCTTGATTTTATAAAGCTAAAAAATCTGAATCTGAGGGCTCAGATCATAGATGGGAGATAAAGATGATGGTAAAACAGCTCATTGCCTGCAATGTGACTGCAATCGATTGTTCTTGACTCTAGAAGCTAAAAGGTTTGACAATAATTTTTAACAATTTTATGCTGTTATAATTCAATATTGTAATTCTGTGAATTTTTAAACCCGAGTAGTATGTTCAAAATGCTGTCAAATGCATGGAAGGAGAGAAAATGGTTTTATTTGAAATTATGGTGAAACATAATTGAAGAGTGAGGAGCAGAAAGAGTAAGAAATTTTAAATGACAAATAGATAAAGATAAAAGCATGTCAGCGTTCTTGTATATCAACAAAAAACAAGACAGCTGTTTCCTGTAATGTAATAGCCCCGCCCCATTTAGGATCCTGCGCATGCGTATTGAAATTCCCTGGTACCGAGCAGAGGGCTGAACCATCTTTTTAAGATTAGACAAGTTGAACCATAATGGCATTACATTACAGATAGTGACCCTTGGAGATAAAGTTACCATCTTTTAATAAAGGTTTATTGTTGTTTATTACATATCAAATGATCGCCGACACAATTATTAAGAATCATTTTCTTCCCACAAACCAGATAAACCAGTCTGGGTTGTTGTTAGCAGATGGCGCAGTAATATGGAAGCCTAGCTAAGTCCTGATCCAAACTGAATTAGGGACATCAGTAATTGTGGCTGCGGCTGTTTGTGTCGTTAAGTCACGGTGGTGGTCACAGTAAATAGACAGACGTTATTCAGACGTTACCAAACGCCTCCCGGGAGATATCAAGCTACATGATGCTAACAGGCTACATGATGCGGAACGTCACAGCCTCACTTCCTAAAAGCGTCCGAGTCTTCCAGATCATTAGACAGCTGCACTTCTCTCCACTTACCAACATGCCCATTAAGGTAACATATTTAATTAACGCTAGTTTTATTATATAAACAAAGACATGATGGTATTACAAGTGAACTAGCTAATTTACATACTTTGACCGTTATGTGTTTGTCTCTCGTTCACGATAAACATTCGCCATGATTGACGAAGCTTGAACAAAAGGTCTTTATCATCCGGTGTTTCATCGACTTACTTATCTCCTCCGGACCTGCGCGACATGATCTGCACTTTTAAGAATAAACTTTTAGTTTATGTCACTCTTTCGTGACTTTTTTTCTCCAGAATTACTGTATAAAGTGTCGTCTGCATCTTTTTGTTTTTACATTCATAATGTTTCATTAAGTTTATTTGACGCGTTTTGAATATAACCCAACGCATTTTAGCTTATTTAAATGAATTTTAGGAAAACAAAGTCTGTCAGTGTCACAAATACGAATACATAAATAATGTAGGCCATTTTAATCTCTTTATGGTGTTTTTGATGCCACTCAGTGGTCGTTTCGTGTATAATAAAATGTGATTAAAATATTTAAACATTTGTTTCAAATCATTATAGGGAGAAAGTTGAGCTTATAAAGATTTTTTCCATTTAATTCAGATCTCTGTGACAATTTGAGACAGTTATTAATCTATGAAGGATTTTCTAAATCTCACTGTTAAATGTTACTGTGTTCTGTAATGGAAACTTTCAACAGTAGCAGCATCTCGATTTTTATAAGTGATATAATTAAAAAAAATCTTAATTTTACCAACCTCAGTTTACAAACTGTGGAATTGAGTCTGTTACATTTTCCTTTAATTTAATAGTGACACTTCTTTTTAACACAAATATTTTTATTCTGCATCCTAATCTTGCTCTTTCCAGGTCGGTGAATCTCTCCCTGCAGTGGAGGTTCATGAGGGTGAACCAGGAAATAAAGTGGCAATGGATCAGCTCTTTAAAGGGAAAAAGGGAGTTCTTTTTGCCGTACCAGGAGCGTTTACCCCTGGCTGCTCCAAGGTGAAGCCACATTGTAAATGCTGCTGATTCTGGATTGTACTTTTGCATTAGCTGACCTTTTATTTGTTGCTTTCAGACTCACCTGCCAGGTTTTGTGCAGCAGGCCAATGACTTGAGAAGTAAAGGAATACAGGAAGTTGCCTGCATTTCTGTAAATGATGCATTTGTCATGGCTGCATGGGGGAAGGAGCATGGTGCAGATGGCAAGGTATGAACTGCAGTCTCACAATTTTCACATGACCCACACAGAATACACATTAAAAAACATTTTAACGAAGGCTGAGCCTGTAATGATGTTGTTTTCTACAGGTTCGAATGTTGGCTGATCCCACTGGAGCTTTTACAAAGGTCACACTAACTCTGCTGTGAGCATCAGTTTACTTTCAGATCTTCTGAGTTTTTACTCATCAGATGTTTTGTTTCTACTCTTTAGGCAGTTGACCTTCTTCTTGAGGATGATCACCTCGTGCAGGTTCTGGGTAACAAGCGCTCCAAGAGGTAACTATTGTTTAGCTCTTTGAATTTCTGCAGGAATTAAGCTACAACATAGGTTTTGGGTTTTATATTTGAATTGAAGTCCATTTGGAGTGTTTCACCTTCTGATTTATTAACTGTGACTTAGTGTACAGTGGCGTGTTGGACATTAAACCTTTGAGCTTTCATTCTATGAATCTATTATGAGCTTTCTGTCTGAGCTCCTGACTGAATATTCACCCATAATTTATATAAAGGGTTTGTTCCAGCTTCTTAATCCTCATTGTCAACATCCTCTGAGTCTAAAAGGAGACACCTCCTATGACCAGATGATTGTCCAGACCCTGGTTGATGTGTTGAAACACAGTGTTGAGACACTGGTGTACCAGTAGTTAGGTGTTACATCACTTTTACCTTTCACCAGTACAGCGGTGCAAAGTGTTAAACCAGAGCATTTGCATAGGCATTGATAACATCAGTATTTGTAGAAGAGACAGAAACAGATTTTAAACATGTGTGCTTTGATTGTCCTAAAAACAGCTGTTTGTTTTGAACTACTGCATTTTTATTTTTTCAATTGTTTGTTTTTTTGTGAAATACATTGAATTCCATATCCTGTTTGTACTTTTGTGTTGTGCTTCAGATATGCGATGTTGTTGGAAGATGGAGTTGTGAAGAAGATCAACGTGGAGCCTGATGGCACTGGACTGAGCTGCAGTCTCGCCTCCAGCATTCTAAACGATCTGTAGGTTTACAATGAGCTTAATAAACCAAATGACTCCAACCTGAGTAGCAATGATAGCTGCACCTCCATCATGTTAAGACTTTGTCCTCCTATCAGAGATAGATGCAATTATCAGGTGAAAGGTGAATAATGCGCACAACTTTGTATACTGTTACAAATGAGTGAATAAAGTTCATTCATTCATGTCTTTTTTCTTTTTTGTGTTTTGTTGTGGATTCGTTCAATATACAGTGAGAACAGTGTGAGTGTCTTATTGGCTTATTTATCATAAGAAACACTACATGAAGCATGCACTCTTTAAGAAGGAGGAAAGTAGTTGCAATCTCATAATAATTACTGGTCAGTTTAAAAGAAATTAGATGTATGCAATCATGAACATTATTTCAAATCGTTTTGTACTTGTCTTCATTAAACATAACAAACCCTAAGTACAAACTGTTTGATCAATGGTAATATATTACAGGAGTCAATTAAACTTTACCTAATGTTAGTGGGTTTTATATTCAGTATTTTCTTTTCAGTTTTCCGCCTGACAATCCTGCAAGACATTGTTCAGGGTAAAATACACCCAATTACGCCATGACGCAAGGCGCAATCGCGTTGCATTGTGGTCGCCGGGGTTCAGTTAGAAACAGAAACCGCATTTAGCTTCACACTGCTGCAGTTTATTTTCTCCTGACCTGGACCTTCAAAGGTACGTTTAAATACAGCCTCGTATTTTGTCCGTGAAAAGTTAGAAAACGCTTTAGAAGAAAAGGCGTTAAATGTTTTAAAATCTGAAAGTAAGCAAAGGAAAGTGGAAGCTAAATGCGCGTTAACTCTGAGCTACATTTCTACCTAATTTCAAACGCTTAAGGATTATTTACCGAACACGTAATGTTTAAATATAACAAACCCCCCTGCCGACAGCCGGAGGAGACTTACAAGACAGCTCCTGATGGTAAAAATCAAACGTTAGAGAGCGTCATTTTGTTGTGCTAAAACTATTAGCGCCGAAAAATGTTGCGCGCGTATTTCAACTGGGAACGAACGCGCGAATCAGCGGATCTAAATATCCGGGACTAAATATTCGATTGAGAAATTTGATGAGCGTGAAGTTATATCTACGATATGATAATAAACATTTGTGTTCTTATTTTACACCATCAGTGAATAATTTTATCGCGATCGCTCACGTGACCAACAGAACGATACGGGGATGCTTATTATGATGAAAACGCTCCTAATTCGTTGAAATAGATATATATATTCGTTTGAAGTTGAGAGTTTTGAGTAGAGACTAAGCCGTTAAAGTGTCATGTCCCTGTTGTAGCTCTGCACAGTCATGTCGTCAACGTCACAGAAACATAAAGACTTTGTGGCTGAGCCAATGGGGGAGAAATCTGTCACGGCTCTAGCAGGAATTGGAGAAGTTCTTGGAAAACGACTGGAAGACAAAGGCTTCGATAAGGTGACACATCATTCCAGTTTTTATTTGCAGCGTCATCAATCATTATTACTCAAACCTGTTCAAATAAAGCTGAACGTTTGGTGCAAAAGTTTGAAGCAGGTAGTGAATCACATCAACATTGATTTCCCTCTAAACAGTGTTGGTTTGCACAAAGTCAGAGATTTTCTGGGCTCCAGCTGTTCTGATCAGACAAACATGTAAATATTGCTGTAGTTCTGCTTTATCTGCGTTATCTGCTTCATGCAGTCCTGACCTCAACATCATTGATTATATTGGGGAGAACATGAAGAGATATGATTTGTAGATACGTCTCCAAGTAGTGACTGAGTTCATCCACAAACTGGAAGCACATGAAGAATTGATGCTGTTTTGAAGTTACAGCTGATCACAACAAATATTGATTTCATTTAGATTGTTTTCCCCTGCCTAAAACTTTTGCACAGTATTGTATATGTTCATGTTTCCAGGACAAACCAGGATAAGATGCTGTAATGATTGCAGTCAGTTTTACTTGTAAAGTGCTCATTAAAATATACAAAACTTGTTTTAAAGAATACTAGAGTTAAATAAACTGAAAGTAGAACTGATTCATACTTTCAGTTTAACGTTTGTCCAGGTGAATAAACTTGTTATCTTCTCAATAAGCTATTCAGTGTCTAATCTTCTGTTCATGCCAGTGCTGAAGTGAAGCATTAAAACTCATCAAGTTTAACTGCTTATCACTTTCATTTTTTTTTTTGAAGAACTTTGCACTCTGGTCTTATTTGGATTTCTTTTCTACCTCCTCAGGCGTATGTGGTTCTTGGGCAGTTTCTAGTGCTGAAGAAGGATGAAGAACTTTTCCGGGACTGGCTCAAAGACACTTGTGGTGCAAACGCCAAACAGCAAGGTGACTGCTACGGCTGCCTTAAAGAATGGTGCGACGCCTTCCTATAAAACCTGCGTTCCATCACTTCTTTTCTACTTCTGAAGTCCCAAATATACGTTACCTCTTCAGTGGTCTTGAGTCAATTCAGCTGCAACACGTTTAGGATCTGACACTGTATACACTAATTCAGTCAATTCGACACACGGCCTGTTTTAATTAGTAATTCTTACATTTCTTCACTGTCAACGGCCCCTTTTTACACACAGATTCTGACCCATTTTACTAGTTAAATGTCAAAATATTCACCTAATCTCCTTTCGATGTGGGTTACAATAATTTGTGTCGACTTTAGCGTGGCTGTGACTCTGGGATTAAATTGTATTGTAGCTGTATTAATGTTATTACAGCTGTGTTTCATAAGCTGAAATGTTTTCTGACATGAATGTGTGTTGATGTTCCAGCTGGGTTTAAACCATTTTAACATCATTTTGTTCAATTTTGGGTTGGAATATTTGTTTCATCTTATTTGTCCTCTCATACACTGAAAATACACGTTTGTTCTGTGTCTGAATCTTTTTTCTGTTGAAGATTTTGCTTTGTAAACTGAGCACAGTTCCATTTTCTGCTGTATGTTTCACACAAATGATAAATCAGATAAGTTCATGTTCTTGCTGTGTTTCCTTAATGAAGCCGATGGAGGTTTATTGAATTAGTTTGTCATCATGTTAGTGATAAACAGGTTTTTTTTTTCATTTTGAGGAAACTGGTGGTTTGCAGAGAATGTAGCAGATTCCATTAAATGAAATTCTTGGTTGATTTGAAATTTGTGTGTACAGAATGTGCCGTTTTAACGTCTGGATCCTGTTAATGAAGAAATGACACAGTCACACTGCTTTAAGCTTGTTAAAACCAGAGGAAGATGTAGAAAAGATGATGCAAAACCCCCAAAATACTGTTTAATATTTTTAAAAAGTCTTTAAACCCCGACTCACATGTTTTAATTGCAGTGGTTTTTAATAACAATTATCCCCCCCGCCACCCCTCAATGTTTATGAATCTATAGCTGATTGTTTTCTTCAAATTTATTTGACAACATAAGAACATAAGAGGCCTTAATGCATGCTGATGTAAACATGTAATGACTGTAGTGCATGTCCAAATCTGCTCACCAGCTCTGGGTTTCTCTTTAGTAAAAACACGGACCAGTGGGTTTTTATTTGACTGAAAACTTTCAGCTTTTATATCGTGTTTAGTATAAAACAATTAAAAGCATGTGTCATGCTTGGACATGTTTGTTTTACATGTTTACTTTTTAATCAAATAAAAAATCACAAGAGACAGATGACCTTTGATGACGGGAGGTTTTATTTCAGTTACTTTTTGTATTTTTCTGTTGAAGCTCCAACTTTATTGATTGCAAGGTACTTAACAGGCTTTTTGAAATGGTTCAGAATTCCAGATACAGAAACTTAAATGTTTCAATTCTTCAGCTGGAAGAGAGTTTCAGTTCTGATTCCTTGGAAAACCGGAGAAGAACCTCAGATCTAAACAGTTATAATGACGAGTAGATGTTTTGTAGATATTTGGAATTATGGTTTAAATTGATAATTTAATAAAAACTAATGAAACTGGTCTGAACAAAAATGCACCACACTGAACATGAACCACAGGAAGCTACAGGAGCTTAGAAATAAGATTCATGTCAACGTTCCTGGATGTGGCTGTTGAAGACACTGAGAATGCAGCAGAACAACTTTCAGACAGAGAAGAGACCGACTCGAGATCTTCAGAACGAACAAAAAACCAGGATAAACCGCCTCCGAAACAGTTTTATCCAACAGTAATCAAGGGCGTCTTGAATCCTGCAGGTTACAATTAAATCTCAAGACTATCAAGATATTCTGGAGTAAAATGTGCTGCCCAGTGTCAGTGTGAGGTCAGCATGGTGGGTCTGAACCCACTGAAACACATCAGGATGGATCAGAACCAAACACTGGACTGTTTAAACATCTGTGGAGCTGAAACATGACAACTGGAGCAGTTTGCTCATGAGGAGTGAGTCAACATACCTGTCGACAGGTGCAGAGGTGTCAATGAGAATTACAGAAACCACCTGATTGTTCTGATTGGCTCAAAAGGTGCAACAGAACAATGATTTTAAGATTCCAAACCAGTTTCTGATAATTATTAGCTGATCAGTTTTGAGTTACTTCAGTAGATTTATCTTTCATTAATGGAACGTACCAACGATGTTGTCAACATTTGAATATAAAATTATCCACATGTCCCATACTTATAATCTAACAGCTGATTTTACTGGAATGGCTTGGATTATAGATGAAATGTCTAAAACCCTGGAATGTTGTTATGGAGTTTTTATGTGCTACTGAGCTATAAAACCATTTGAATTTACAATGAAGAAATTCTCTGAACTGTTTGTGAAAGTTTCACAGTAACACACACAGTCACACACGCTTACACACACGCACGCTTACACACACGCTTACACAATAGCTGAGCAAAAAGCTAAAGTCTTGTCGGAAGCTTAAAATAAATCTGTTTCGTATTGAATTTATAAACAGCTGTTACACTTCGTACAAGTGATGAAATTACCAAAAGACAAGCGAATAGATGAAGAACTGAAAGTATGGATGGATGCAGAACTAAAGGTTTTTAAAAAATCAGTACTGGAATCACTAATAAAAAACAGTTTCAGGGATCCTGTAAATTTATTTCTGTAACTTATTTTGATGATCACTTTGTTTTTCTTCTTCTTTAGCGGTTACTTGTAGCTTCTTGGAGCATAAAATGTGTGTTTTCAATCAGATGATGGTGTTTTTCTTATTCTGGAACTCAGCTGTGATGTTTCAAACTCATATCAAATCGATATGTTTTCGTCTCAGATTACGATCATTTTCTCCTCTAGTTGCAGTTTTAGAATTTAGCCCGACTTGTTGATTATATTCTGTACAGTGGCAGCTTTGATGCAAGGTTACTTACTATAGTACATTAATGTCTTATTTAGGTTGGAAGTACATGTACACACTGTACAAACATGTACATACTGTACAGTTGTACTTTGAATCACGACAATTCCTGATTTATCTCAAAGCAGAGCGCAGAAGAACTTCTTCTCCCTGAAGGGGTTTTCTGAGGTGGGCACCGGGGTGATCAGGGGGTCGTCGCAGACGTGTGCGTCGCAGTATGCCATCAGGTCAGCCGCCGCCTTTGACACCTGGAAGGGAACATGATCTGATTGAGTGGATTTTAGGATGTGCTAACACTAAAATAAAGACTAACATTCACTTTACAATAAACTCCAGAGCCACAGGACTCTTTCTGTGGTCTGCTCTTTATTCTTTATCCTTTTTGAGAAAATGTACTCATCCGTTCATTTCTGTCTGAGGTCAGTCCGTGTCATTGCACTTATTATATAGTCATAATATTCAGACTAATAAAAAAGCTCTATGTAGGAGCACATGCTGACTTTATGCACACATATTTGTGTTCATACTGAATATTTTGCTTGTAGCTTTTATAAAATATATTTAATTGCTTTAAACTGAATTACACTGTTTTAATATAAAAGGACCCCCGTGTTATTTTTGAAGTTGGAATGAATCTAGAATCTAGATGGAGATATTTTTGTGTATAACCCAAGTGAAGCAGATTTAAGATAAAATCTTATTTTGCAGTGAATATTTGAAGACAAGAGAAAAAGACAAAAAATACATCATTAAAAATAATTCTGCGTTTACTGACGTCCAAAATATGAAGCTTCCTGTTTATGGTTTTATGATTTCTTTATGTTACTGAATCTTTAAACACGCCGCAGCAAGTTAAGAACTATGTGAATGAACAGAAAACAACATCTGGAATCTGACACTTATTTTTATTTCTTATTCAGTAATATTTGTTTAAAGAAAGGGGCGGGGCTTAAAACGTGTACTGAAACCAGCCACTAGGGGGCGCTCGTCTTGTTTCAGTCGTTACCCTATATCTTAATGAGCTTCATGGATTTTAGTTCAAATGAAATCAGTCCCGTTTAACTTCAACACTTTTAAAGAGAAAAGATGCTTCAGCAAATTGCCTTTGATAAAATCAGCCAGTATGAATTAGCAGACTTGAAGGGCATTTAGGTGCCTCGATGCTGTGTTTTGTTTTGAGTCAGTGAGTTTTAGGGACTTTGGACTGATCTGCTGTCTGACACAGTAAACTCGTCTCACCTTTATCCTGCAGAAACTAGCCTCGATCTTTAGTTGTTCCACCAGCTTTCTGGCTTGGCCGACGCTCATGGTGCTGTTGACTGGAGTGTCTCCTTTCATCCTAACCACAAAAGCATCAACATTTATGGTTTTGAAAAAAAACAAAAAAAAACAACAACCACAGTTTAATGTTACATTAAAATAGCTTCCTTAATGCTTTGCAGGATATCAAATGACAGACTCAGTGTTGTTAAGCTTATTGATGCCAAATTAGATTTTTACTCTTACCATGACAATTAAGATAGAAAATTTACTGTTTTCTCTTATGCAATAAAAGCTAATCTCAAAAACATTATTTAATTATTGATATTCAAATTTAAGCTGCTCTAGTTTCAAAGTATGAATAAATCCAGACAGTCTTTGGTAATAAAACATGGTTTGGTTCATAGAATCAGCACAGCTACTAAATAATATCATCTTATGTATTAACATAAGGTTGTACATTTTTTAAAAATGCAACAGAAGCATAAACTAGGCCAAATGGTCATTCTGTTCAACAAGGCCAACATATTTTCCCCCCATGGTGAGCTAGAAATCTACAGAAATATCTGATGTAAAATGACATAACCACTGAAACCATTTAGACTAGTAAGAGAGGATGAAATGAAAAAATAAAATCAAGTCAGATTGATTGTCAACAGGGAAAAATCAGAGCAGCACTGGAGTGAATGTGTATCACCCATTCTGGACCTTTCCTCATTGTCTTCCCTCTCCCTCCATCCCTTTCCTCCTTACCCGTATTCTATTCCTCTTCAGGTGCAGTCTTTCCCCCTCTTCTCTCTCTCTCTATCGGTGTGATTTCCCGTCTCTCTGTGTGTCTTTGTGAAGCTTATGTTTGGTGGTATCGGTGAAGCCGGACCCCACCCCTCACAGACAGCCTGGATGGTACCCTGCTCTGTTCAGTCCAGTGCACTGCAATTCTGCCACAATGAGAACTGGATTTGTGGTGGATGGGTAGGATCACCCCCTCAGCAGTGAGTGGTACCTACCAGACTGGAAGGGGGGAGGGTGGGGGGCATTGGTTAAGTTTTTCATATAGGGGTGGATTGTACCAAATCTGTGCTCAGGAAATTGCTTCCAGTTGGAAATTTTCAGATTTCAATCTCTGATTTGAACCAGAATTTTCTGGTTTTGAATTTTAGCTTTAAAATATTTTGATAAAATTCGGAAAATGACCTGCATAGTCTTTAAACATGACGTATTAATGATTTTTTTGTGTGTGATGCCTAACCTCTCCTCCGTTGCTATGGGGACTGCTGCAGTCTGGTTTGGTAATTTTCACAAAATTTAAAATGCATCGATTTCCACAGGCATTGAAATCAGTGGGTGCTACAAATAAATAGATGATCTATTTTCCGGCACGTTTGCTTACTAAATGAAAAAATACACTTAAAAATGTCTTTTGTGCGTGTTTTCTGACGCTCAGAGACCTAACACCCTGTGGAGGAAAGAGCTGCCCGGAAACGTTGCTAACGTGAGCGACACTTGATAATTGAGGAGAGTTGAAAGAATGTAAGCATGTTAAACGCCCTTTAATCCTCAGAACATATTGTATTAAAAAAAATACATTACAGACAATGCAAATTTACATCATATGTACATTAAAACACGACAAAAAAGCACTGAAATATGTGTGACGCCATGTTTGCTAAGCTAGTTTTGCCTTCGCTTTAATGGCGCTCCGCAGCTTCCGGTTCTTCGGTTTTTTAGCACATCTTCATCCTTTTAGTATCTCTGGTAAAGAAGCACGTCTACTTGTTTCCTTGTGGCTGTTGCGCTTACAGAGATTTTCTCAACGAGGTAATAGACACATGAACTAATTACTGCATTTAGTACTTTTTGGTTTTCAGTACTTTATATTGGTGTATTTAGATATTAAAGTTAAACTCTAACCTTAAGTTATAGCCAACGAGGTTTACTGCCACTCCTTACAGAATACAATATTTCAAATATTTTTGTTTATGCTGAAATAATCAACACTTTATTTCCTGTTATGTTCGTCAGTTATGTGCTGCCTGTTGTCTCCATCTTGTTGGATGATGCTGGCAGATATGAATTAAAAGCAGTTTGTGTATTTAATTCATCATTTTGCAACTACAGTAACAATTTCCTCCAACTAGTTGAATGAAAACATTTACTAGTAACAATTTCTGGCCCACTAATGTCACTTATCTCATTAGTAAGAGCAGGGGTGTGAAATTCACTATCCTGCAGGTCTTAGATGTTCCTCTGCTCCATCTCACCTGGTTTGGATGAGCAATTTGTTAACAGGCCTCTGTAGAACTGACATGATGAAGTAATTAAATAATTTAAATCAGGTGTGCTGGAGCTGAAAAACATCTAAAACCTGCTGGATATCAGCGCTTGAGGACTGAAGTTTGACGCCCCTGTTTTAGATGTTTCCCTACTTCAAACCTTCATCTGAATCAGGTTTCTTACACGACAGCCAGAAACTCTGGGTAATGCTCCATTTTTTCTGTAGTAAAATGTATTTTAGAATTGTTTTTAATAATTTAAAATTTTTTCTCAAAAAATTTGTTAAACAACCTGATGAAGCTCTGATTTATTGTACGTTTTAGGGGTGGCAATAGATGACATCACTAATATATAAGCTGAAAAGATCATTATTATTATTTATTGTGTATATTTGCATTGAAAAATGTTTAACCCTGTGTGTTTTCTGATAGTCAGTGTATAAGAAGTAAAATCCAGAAGCAGATGCTGCCAGTTTATAATCTCACTAAAAACTACCATTAAATGCCACAAGAAGGCAGCAATTCACCACCTGGATTTAAATCCAGAAAGACGATTTATCTCCCTCATTTAACATATTTTACCGTGCTGCATCATCTAACTCTTCTTAATTGATTTCTTGAAATGTTGACTTGATTTGTTTGATGGAAGAGTAAACACAGTACGGAGTTTACAAGATGTTAAAGCAACAGAACTTTCTGTAAATATTTTTTTTATAATTCAGCTTTTATACATAACTTGTTATTTTGGTTGACTAGTGATCAGGTCAGTTAAGTAGCACATGAGGTTGTTAATCTGTATCAGCTGATTTAGTGTTGATGAAATGAACATCAGCTGCACTAAAGCAGCAACAATGAGATGATAAAAAACAGGAATGGGTTGCAGGTGGAGGCCACAGACATTTTTTGACTGCTGGTAGCATGAGGTGAGATCTGAACTCTGACACTTACAGCTAATTTAGAGTCACTAATTAACACCCATCATGCATATCTTTGGTTTGGAAGCAGAAGTCCCTGGAGAAAACTCAAGCCGTGCAACACGGTGGAAACATGCATACTCCATGCAGAAAGGACCTGCCTGGTTTCTAGAAAGAGTTTCTAGTTTAAGAAATAAATGAGAACAGGTCAAAAAATTGAAACTATTCTCCTCTTGATGAACAACCTTTATTAAAATCTATTTAAAGCTCGATTTAAAGTTTTGAAAACAACCAGAAATCTAACTGAAAATGTTGCACATGTCAATACATTTTTATTAAGTAGTTTAGAACACATGAAGTAAATTATCTTCATCCATTGTCTTTTTTTTTTTTCTTTCTATAAGTTATAGACTAGAATCTGTACATGTGTTTGTGTGAGTGAGAGGAATGTTTAAATGTTTTATTTTAATTGTAGAAGAGTCTGCTCTTATGCATGTTCCAGGCCAAGTATTAACCTATAATATAACATTTTTTTTATATCTAAAAAAATGATAAACACTGATTTACTGCGTGAAGATTCATCAGGCTTTGGCTGCAACTCATTAATATTCATTTGCAAATTTGATGGAATCAGATTGGCTAACAAACTAGCCTATGAGAGCAAGGCTTCCTGTTTCCTGCCCTGCTGCGCATGGCAACAGCAGACGTCGTGTCTTCCTGTTTGCTACGTCTTATGCTAACAGCTTTTAGCCAGCAGCATGCTAGGCGTGGTTTCAACTGCGGGAGCTGATGAATACTAACGAACAAAGGAGTTGTGATGAAACAGATACAGGCCGTTCGAACCCAGGTGTTATCACCACCTGCGTAGTTTGAGAGATTAAAACTGAAAGAGAAGTTGTTGACCTGTTTTCACCCACTATGAAGGTAAGAACACCTGTGGAGCTAAAATATTCAACAGAACCCTCAGAAAAACAGTTTTTAATGGAATAACCTCTTTAGCTACAGGTCAGGGAATCATTATTTGCTTTCCAGACGTTGTTCTTGATGGAGCACTTATCACTCGAAGCTGGGAGGCAGTTTTATAAATCAACTGGTGTCATTTGTCTGTTTTATAATCGCAAAAGTCAAAATGACTGCGATAGTTTTTGCTTTTGTTCAGGATCAGTTCTTCAACATGAAATAATCAAATCAATTACAGGCCCGTGTTTCTTTTGTCGGATAAAATGACACACAGCATCTCCAAACTGTCCTTCCACATCTCATTTAACAAAAGCCATTTGTGCATTTTGTTAGTAAAATTACAGACTGTGCTGTTATTTGTAAGTTATTAAAGTGAAAGCAGAAACTCATCTAGGAGCTTGAATTAATGTGGTGGTTTATAATGGATCCAAACTAATGGCGTGTGCAGAAATCTTTTATTCATTCAGACCCGCTGCTTCAGTATTCACTCACTACTTTTTTGTTAGCTCTCATTTTACACAAATTATGTGAATCTGTTGTTTTCTATAAATATCAGATTACCAGAAAGACCTGGGAATTACCAGAACTGGTCTCCCTGAAGAAACCCTCCTAGTACAACATCAAGACCGTCAGCAGAGTCACCTCTTCAAAGTGAGTCTGTGGAGTGAAAACAGCTGATTTGTAGAACAGATTGTTGTTTAAAAGCTTGTATTGAATCACAAAAGCAGCTGTTTCACATCCAATAACTAATTTCAGCCTCTAATGGTTTGTAGACACACGCAGTTGTTTAAAACTGGAAGCATAAAGCTTCTCTTACAGGTTTTTACTGGTAGCAGAAAGTATTTTTAGATTCAGTTGAGGAAAAAAAAAAACAATTGTTCCATATTAGTGTCTGCAGAATAAATGTTATATTTAAAGGTTTCCAAAGAAGCAGCAGTCCTCTAAATGGAACCATGTAATGAAAGTAAATGATCGATTAGTAGAATCCCTGAGAATAATCCTGTTATTCTGAGATTCTGTTTGAGCCTGATGGTCAACAGACGTGTTAAATTACACTTCATCTTTAACATTTCCCAAAAAATATACAGTTATACACTTTATCAACACAGAATGATTCACATTTGCAAAATTGACCAATTAATTTGAAGGATAGTAAGTTACAGTGGTAACACCTGGAAGAAAGATGTTATAAACTTCTAAAATGTAAAAAATGGTTCAGTCTGTTTGTTCCAGTTAACAGGAAAACCACCTGATTGCTGAAGAATATTGGTGCCGTGTCTTTATTCTGTTTCAGTACTGCTTCAAAACAAAAATACTGTTGAATGTTTTAGTTCTAATAAGTTCTTAAATCTTAACTTGAAATAAAAAGATTTCTGTTTATTTGAAAGACGAGTTTTACACGTGCGATAGCGTCAGCTGTCACACGCTGAGCTCGGCGGGGATTTCCTGTTTAATTTCTCTTTTTATAATATTAAATCCATGTTCCATGTTTACTGTAATATATTTAGTTTTTAGTTTGTTTACAACGCGTTTCAGAGAAAACACATCAAAAACATCATTATACAGATACAAACACCTTCCAAATAATATTTTAACCCTTCATGTGCCAGATTTTCTTCATGAATCTTATTTTTTTACAACAAATTTTCAACAAGCTGTGGCTTTAAAACAATGAGTAAAAAACAGATATGACTAAATTCACATTATGTCTGTCTGGTCATTTTATTTATTCCTCGTACATCAATTAGATCTCACTACCTGCATATTAGACATGTCATACACATGACTACATGTCTAATTTCTAGTAGAAAGGCCTGTTACAATTTTGTGACCCAAGAAGATCAGTTTGGTTCTGATTTTTGTCTCTGTGCACACTCAAGCAGAGGACTCACCTCGAGAAGTCGAGCCAGGACATCAGTAACGTCTCGTCCTGTCATGATGCAGAACAACCACGGTCCAGGAAAGACATCTGCTCAGGCAGGAGTCTCCTCGAGTCCTGCCATCTGCAGTAACTTTGTCTTGTCAAACTTCCTGTATGTGATGTCCACGTCCTCCAAACTCCTCCCAGATGGCATGTTGGACTTCAAACCAAGCAGTGTCCCTCTTCCAAGACCGACTGGCCAGCTGGGACAGACCAGAGTTCTTCTATAAAGGTGCCAACATCACTGAACCACTTGACTTCTTGATGAAAAGCTGAATGTTGTCTTTAATGCATTGCAAACATTCATTTTGTTACAAGAAAATCCAGATGTTTTTATTTAGGTTTAACTTCTAATAAAGATGAATTTAAGTTGATGATGCTAGTAGTTTGTTCTTCTGCAGTTATAAGGTGTTAAAACACTGAATACGTGGGCACTAAATTAACCTTCCTGCCTTTAATGAGTGAAACTAAATGTGTTTAATTTGCTTTGCATTTTTAGACGAGCCACCCAGACTGCCTGGTGAACAGGTTCAGAGTCGTCCTCGTGTCCGAGAGGCTGCTCTTCTTTATCAAGCATGAAAAATCAGGTTCGTTTAAAAAACAAAATATTAAAAACTGTTTGTTTTTTGTGTTGTAAAGATGTTTCATATTTTTATCCCAGATGGCACAGATGGTTCTGGTTATAATTTAAGAGTTTTATATTTGTTTCAAAATGATTTATAATCCTGTAACTCCCAGTCATGAATCGTCAAATAAGCTTTTGAATCTTGATCTTAAATATTTTACTTGTAAAACGTATTATTTACTAACATGTTCTATGAAAAACCATATAAAAAGATCTTTAACTGACTTTTATCACATTCTGTTCAGTTCTTTGACTAAAACCACATTTTTATGGCTTCAGTGTAATAAAAGTTCTTAAATGCTGCAGTTTTCTCACAGACTGAAAAATAGGTTTGTTGTTGTTGTTTTGTTTTTTTTTTTAAATCCATAGCCAACAGGTGGTTACTCAGAAAGTAGGTAAACAGACAGAAAACAAACTCCTGTCAGATGTACAGTGGGGCAAAAAAGTATTTAGTCAGCCACCAATTGTGTAAGTTCTCCCACTTAAAAAGATCAGAGAGACCTGTAATTTTCATCATAGGTATACCTCAACTATGAGAGACAAAATGAGGAAAAAAAATCCAGAAAATCACATTGTCTGATTTTTAAAGAATTTATTTGCAAATTATGGTGGAAAATAAGTATTTGGTCACCTACAAACAAGTAAGATTTCTGGCTTTCACAGACCTGTAACTTCTTTAAGAGGCTCCTCGGTCCTCCACTCGTTACCTGTATTAATGGCACCTGTGTGAACTCGTTATCAGGATAAAAGACACCTGTCCACAACCTCAAACAGTCACGCTCCAAACTCCACTATGGCCAAGACCAAAGAGCTGTCAAAGGACACCAGAAACAAAATTGTAGACCTTCACCAGGCTGGGAAGACTGAATCTGCAATAGGTAAGCAGCTTGGTGTGAAGAAATCAACTGTGGGAGCAATTATTAGAAAATGGAAGACATACAAGACCACTGATAATCTCCCTCGATCTGGGGCTCCACGCAAGATCTCACCCCGTGGGGTCAAAATGATCACAAGAACGGTGAGCAAAAATCCCAGAACCACACGGAGGGACCTAGTGAATGACCTGCAGAGAGCTGGGACCAAAGTAACAAAGGCTACCATCAGTAACACACTACGCCGCCAGGGACTCAAATCCTGCAGTGCCAGACGTGTCCCCCTGCTGAAGCCAGGACACGTCCAGGCCCGTCTGCGGTTTGCTAGAGAGCATTTGGATGATCCAGAAGAGGATTGGGAGAACATCATATGGTCAGATGAAACCAAAATAGAACTTTTTGGTAGAAACTCAACTTGTCGTGTTTGGAGGGGAAAGAATGCTGAGTTGGATCCAAAGAACACCATACCTACTGTAAAGCATGGGGGTGGAAACATCATGCTTTGGGGCTGTTTTTCTGCAAGGGGACCAGGACGACTGATCCGTGTAAAGGAAAGAATGAATGGGGCCATGTATCGTAAGATTTTGAGTGAAAACCTCCTTCCATCAGCAAGGGCATTGAAAATGAGACGTGGCTGGGTCTTTCAGCATGACAATGATCCCAAACACACCGCCCGGGCAACGAAGGAGTGGCTTCGTAAGAAGCATTTCAAGGTCCTGGAGTGGCCTAGCCAGTCTCCAGATCTCAACCCCATAGAAAATCTCTGGAGGGAGTTGAAAGTCNTACAGTGGGGCAAAAAAGTATTTAGTCAGCCACCAATTGTGTAAGTTCTCCCACTTAAAAAGATCAGAGAGACCTGTAATTTTCATCATAGGTATACCTCAACTATGAGAGACAAAATGAGGAAAAAAAATCCAGAAAATCACATTGTCTGATTTTTAAAGAATTTATTTGCAAATTATGGTGGAAAATAAGTATTTGGTCACCTACAAACAAGTAAGATTTCTGGCTTTCACAGACCTGTAACTTCTTTAAGAGGCTCCTCGGTCCTCCACTCGTTACCTGTATTTTTTTGCTGGATTTTCTCACTTTTTTGCCACTTGTTATGATGCGTAACCATGGCAACAAGAGAGTTGTTTACAAGTAAGAGCAGCTAACTGACATTTCTAAGGCTGAAATAATCCTCAAATTGAAACTCTGGATCCTTGATGAGCTCAAAAGAAGAAGACGTGGATGCAGAGCAGGAGCAGAGTGAAGAGAGAGAAAGAGGAAGTTTAAACCTTCACTTCCATCAGTCATATTGACAAATTAGAGATCTCTTTGCTAACAAAATGGATGAACTTGAAACTCTGTTGAAATGCAGCATCATGTGTTTCACAGAGACATGGCTAAAGGGACATATCCTGGACTCCAGTGTGTTTCTGTCTGGCTTTCAAACAATACGGACAGACAGAGATTTAAAGAGGAGCGAAAAAAGAAGAGGAGTTTGTCAGCTGATCACATCTGCAGTTACCTGTTGGGGGCGGAGCATCAGAGTATGTGACACGAGGAGGCTGAACAGATTGATAAGGAGGGCTGGTTCTGTCCTGGAGACTGAACTGGAGTCTCTTGAGTTGATTGTCCAAAGGAGGATGAAGAACATGATGGAAAACCCTCATCATCCTCTTCAGAACACAGTAACTCAACAACAGAGTGTCTCAGTCAGAAGATTCTTCAAAATCTGCTGCAGCACAGACCGCTACAGGAGATCCTTCCTGTCCACACCTAGAACCCTCTACAGGAGATCCTTCCTGTCCACACCTAGAACCCTCTACAGGAGATCCTTCCTGTCCACACCTAGAACTCTCTTTGGCTCCCTGAAGAATAACTGAGCTACAACAACACTTGAATTTCCCTTCGGGGATTAATAAAGTATTTTTGATTTGATTTGATTTGATTAATGGCACCTGTGTGAACTCGTTATCAGGATAAAAGACACCTGTCCACAACCTCAAACAGTCACGCTCCAAACTCCACTATGGCCAAGACCAAAGAGCTGTCAAAGGACACCAGAAACAAAATTGTAGACCTTCACCAGGCTGGGAAGACTGAATCTGCAATAGGTAAGCAGCTTGGTGTGAAGAAATCAACTGTGGGAGCAATTATTAGAAAATGGAAGACATACAAGACCACTGATAATCTCCCTCGATCTGGGGCTCCACGCAAGATCTCACCCCGTGGGGTCAAAATGATCACAAGAACGGTGAGCAAAAATCCCAGAACCACACGGAGGGACCTAGTGAATGACCTGCAGAGAGCTGGGACCAAAGTAACAAAGGCTACCATCAGTCACACAATACGCCGCCAGGGACTCAAATCCTGCAGTGCCAGACATGTCCCCCTGCTGAAGCCAGGACACGTCCAGGCCCGTCTGCGGTTTGCTAGAGAGCATTTGGATGATCCAGAAGAGGATTGGGAGAACATCATATGGTCAGATGAAACCAAAATAGAACTTTTTGGTAGAAACTCAACTTGTCGTGTTTGGAGGGGAAAGAATGCTGAGTTGGATCCAAAGAACACCATACCTACTGTAAAGCATGGGGGTGGAAACATCATGCTTTGGGGCTGTTTTTCTGCAAGGGGACCAGGACGACTGATCCGTGTAAAGGAAAGAATGAATGGGGCCATGTATCGTAAGATTTTGAGTGAAAACCTCCTTCCATCAGCAAGGGCATTGAAAATGAGACGTGGCTGGGTCTTTCAGCATGACAATGATCCCAAACACACCGCCCGGGCAACGAAGGAGTGGCTTCGTAAGAAGCATTTCAAGGTCCTGGAGTGGCCTAGCCAGTCTCCAGATCTCAACCCCATAGAAAATCTCTGGAGGGAGTTGAAAGTCTGTGTTGCCCAGCGTCAGCCCCAAAACATCACTGCTCTAGAGGAGATCTGCATGGAGGAATGGGCCAAAATACCAGCAACAGTGTGTGAAAACCTTGTGAAGACTTACAGAAAACGTTTGACCTCTGTCATTGCCAACAAAGGCTATATAACAAAGTATTGAGATTAACTTTTGTTATTGACCAAATACTTATTTTCCACCATAATTTGCAAATAAATTCTTTAAAAATCAGACAATGTGATTTTCTGGATTTTTTTTCCTCATTTTGTCTCTCATAGTTGAGGTATACCTATGATGAAAATTACAGGCCTCTCTGATCTTTTTAAGTGGGAGAACTTACACAATTGGTGGCTGACTAAATACTTTTTTGCCCCACTGTAAATATGAAATAAATAATCTTTCACACAACAGAACTTCTGAACTGGTAATATTACTCAAACTGATCGTCACAAACTGGGTTATTTTAGAAGCTAAAATCTCTGGTTGAACTCTGAATGTGTTCAGATCAGCTGATCATCCGAGACGGTAAACAAAGTCCGACTCTGCAGTTTGAGCTGCAGCACGTAACGGACGCAGTTAAAAGGTATTTCTAAATGTTCAGACACCATGATGAGTTCAGCTGAGGTGGATTCAGGTCTGGGCTTTGATTAGTAATAAAAAACATTATTTTTTTAAATAAATTACAAATGATTATTATAAATTCAGATCTTCTTAGTTTTTTCTTCAATTAAAACCTATTTCTCATTTAGTTCTAATTATTTAAATATCAGTGAATCTCACATGAGGATCTGCATCCCAGTGGAGACGATGAGCTGATTTCAATTTAATAAACGAACACAATCACATAGAATCAAAGAAAACATCTGGATATATCCTTTCTTCCTCCAGCTGAGGTTTTGGATCTTAATCACATGGTTTGTGTCCTTTACTGGATCTCTGGAGATCATCTGCATCCCAGATCAAGAGACTGTGTACATACGGCGTTCAGAGCTTAAACGCATCCATCATCAAACAGGAACCACTGATTTGAGACAAAAGATTAATTCTTTTATTACCAGCTGTGTGCAGATCATAACCACCTGCTGCATAATTAACTCCAAACAACAGAACGTTGTTGCTTCTTTAACTTTTATTAAATAAAGATTTTTAACATGCATCTAGCAGCCAGGTTAGGCTCCACCGTCTCACTCCTCTCCGTGCACTCTGTCCCTCTGAGCAGTAAATCATTTCCACTCATGTCCCTGATGAGTCTCCCTCACCAGCATGTTGCTCTAATGGCTGCTCTTCTTTCCATTTGGCTGAGCTCATTTAAACAAACCACCACGTCTTGTTTCAGATAAAACATCTTTTTCCAAATACTGTAGGCAACTTATTAGTGTTAATAGAATTAGGAAAGATTGAAAATGGGATTCATTCAGGATTATATCACATTCCCATTATCTGTGAGAGATACTCCACTTGTAGGCCCTTATGTCTGTTTTTCTATTGAAACAAATGGGTTAGCGATGCTAATGAGCGGTTCACTAAAACCAGATCTTAGTTCTTATTTAATGCTGCACATCCAGACGTCTTGTGGGTTAACTGTGGCTCAATCTGTGTGGTTTGTGTTAATGATGAGCTGTTACCTGTTCACACACGCCCTGAGATTCTTTACTGGAAAAAAAAAAAATCAAGTTATTTATTGTTTTAAATAGTTAATATGAAGGTTTTATGTTTTGATTTATGAAGGAGATTTACTGTAATGTTGTTTATACAGGGTTGGAATTAATTTCATATTGTTTCCTGTGTTGAACTGGGTTATATAGTCTGTTTCTATCTCTAGGGTTTTGTTTATGTAAAGTTTTCCTTTGGTTGCTCCTCTTAGTTCTGTGTTTCAGTGTAGTTCAGTTATTCAGTCTTCTTTCCTCAGTCTGTGTTGTTTGTTGTTCAGGTTCCACACCTGTAATCCTTCAGCTGTTCTCTCTCAGTGATCAGCTGTCCTCAGTGTATAAAGACTCTTTGGTTTGTTGGATTTGTCTGTTCCTTTCGTCTCTTCCTCTGAGCTCGTGTTCTTGTGCTTCATGTCGTACCTGCCTCAAATTCTTGGAAGTTGGTTTTTGATTTGCATTTATTAAAAGTGTTTTATTTTTAAATGCCACGACACCAGGAGCACTTTGATTTTAAATGTTTACGAACCAGAACCAGCTGGGTTATGTGTCAGAAAAATAAACCTTTTGTTTGCTCTTACTTGTGTTTCCTCAAGATAATCATTATGTACATGCCAGAGGTCTGATGGGCTTTGGAAACGTAAAAAAAATCCTGAGAATATTTTTTAAAGGCACTTTCTTTTGCCTTTTTAATAAACAAAAGCTGTTGTGAAAGTTAGTTTTTTTTCTTCTAACGTTTGCCTACTGCTTTATTCAAATTGCATTTTTCAGTCCTTTGAAAGTTATTCTTGCCTTTATTTCATCTGGACTAGACTTTGTAACGGTCATGTTGGTATCAGAAACTCTTTACTTCCACATAACAGTTTAATGACAGAAACATGTTCTTTATGTGCAGAACATGTCTGGCCAGCAGGGGGCAGCAACTCTTGAAATCACAATCTGACAAAGTTGATTAAATTAGACAGTATTTATAGTTTTATGAGCTAATTATGTTCCAAATGTTCTTCATGACATCATGATTTAGTAAATGGAGCTCCTGTTTAGAGTTGGTCAGAAACAGAATCTGTTTTCTGGAAGTTTTCAGTCTGACTCATCTCACGTCTTTAAAAAGCTTTTAAACTCTCACAGCTGACGTCAAAGTGGCAACATCCACTTCAACCTGTCAATAACCAAAATCCTTTAAATGTTAAAGTGAACAGAAATTTTGCCAATTCACCTGAATTATTTTTCTCTAAAGCTTTAAGTTTCTCCTACTTCAACAGTTTTTGTATCGTTAATCAAGGTAAAACAACTAAACTCAAGATTTGAATCCTCTGAAATGATTTTGTTTAAATACTTTTCCTAGCAGCTTCACCGTTTTGGGAAAGAGAAGTGTACCAATCAGAAATAGAGTCAACGTCTCATTTTGCATCATTTTTCTTTATTGCAGATCTGATTTTCCAGTTGCTTGTACAGATGTTGAGACTCAGCTGTGCAGTCAAAAACGGAGGCTGCACCTCGCAGGAATATGAACACGTCTGTTACAGATTCACGTCTCGTTTAATCAAGACCAGTTTGACGACTCTGATTGTCACACTGTCAGATCTTTTTACCTCCACCTGGATGAAATAAATGAGGCCGTGATTCTTCTGTGACATAAACTAGTTCTCTCAGATACAACACAAAGTAACGTCAGGTGACAGAGCACCCCTGTTAAAGGTTTAACCAAAGCAGTAGTGTTAACTGTAAAAAACAAACTTTCTGGTGGTTTTTACATAGTATTGATGAATTCATATCTTTATTTACAACAGTAAAATATTGCCTTTTCTCATTAAACCTGTTCATATTGTACCGAGTGCAGTATGAACAGATTCATCGTGTTGCTTTGCTTTTTTCAGCTTAAACACGTCACGCCGTGCGTTCCACATTTCGTAACAAGTTTACGGCCTTTTATTGTGAAAAGGAAAAAAAAAAAGACACTCACACACATTTTCAGCAGAATACACTGTCAGAGCTAAAGTGCTTGATGAGATTTTCATTCCCAGAGTTAAGCTCCGCCTCTCACAGCAACACGGATACTGAGGCTTTAACTGGGGAAAAGAAAAGAAGAAAAGAATCACTAGTTTTCCAGTGTGGAGGTTTGATGGAACGGGCGCAGACTGAGATTGGCTCAGTTTGGAAATGTTTTTTTTTTAAATTTTTTTTTAGTTAGTCCTCTTAAATCTTTGAGGTGCAGAAACTCAGCAGCGTATGAACCGATCTCAGCAGGCGGACTCCTCACAGAGATGAATACGGTTTCCTGTTCGCTCAGAGACGTTTACGCTTCAACCCAGCGGATTTCCAAAGGTTGATGTTTGCATTGAGTGGAAGTGTGTGATGGCGGGAGCTGTCACCTAGCTGCTGCTGCTGCTTCCTGGGGGTTTGAGGAGGTCTTCTGTCACGCCCTGCGAGGCCAGCTCAGACAGAACATTGTCCAGGTAGTTTGGGTCGGGGTAGCCGTGGCCCGACAGGTTGGACATCATCTCCGTTTTGTGGTGGATGCCGTTCCACACCACCGTGTCGGGCTCTCCGGTGGTGCTGGATGTCCCCACGGTGAAGATGAGCCGACGCATCCACGCCACTTTCAGCAGCTCCAGAACCTTTTAGTTCAAAAAAACAAACGAGAGAACGTTTTAATAAAGAGTTAAAACATAAATTCTGAGTCTTGAAACTGACAGACGACTTTTATTCTCTTGAGCAGGTAAAACGCTGGTCTGAAACTATCCACTGATTCCTGCAAAATAAGATCAAGATCCAAATACCCGGAAATAAAAACTGACATGTTCAACTTTTTTCATGTCGTACACACGTAGTTCCAATTTGTAAAATAAAACAAGTTGCTTTCTGCTCTTTTGGATGTAAAAAAAAAACAAAACTATTTTTTAACCTAAAACCAGTTCAAACCTGAGCCAAACAGTTTGTATTTAACCCCTAACCTGAGGATGTTTCATCAACACTTGATGGAAATACATTCTCAAACATTAATCCCCATGAGATACAAAAAAATTAAAAATACTTTGCTAATCTCATCCAGCTGTTTTTACACAGATGTGGGGAAACGATTCACATGCCACACAAATGCAAACGGAATTAAACAAAACTGATTTAATCCAATTTTCCATCAGTGAAAGACATCAGGGATTATTTACAGCAGCTGAAAGTCTGTAGATGTGTTTCACAGCCGTCATGAGATTAATCAGAAAAACACAGTTTTAATGACCACAAAGAGTTTGTGTTTTATTTACAGAGCGTTTCAGGTCAGAGGGGGAGAGCTGTTCGGGTCACGTTGGGAGTAAAAACACCTCAAACTGTGTCAAACCCTGATGAGACCTCAGAACGCTCCTGTTCAATGTTCTGGACGAGGACGCGACCCAGCTATACGTTACATGGAGACAGTCTGAGCAGCAACTGTTCAGATTGAATCCCTGCAGGAAGCCTGTGGATCTTTATGTTCTTACCTTCCTGCCTTTGTCGTTGTCGGGGAGGAAACAGAAGCGCGGGAAGCCTCGGCAGGTGTATGGCTGTCCAGGATTGGGATGTTCTGGTCCCTGGAGGAGGAAAACCACAAGAACACATGACTCTTCTAAAAGTTTAACATTAAAGATCAACGCTGCAGTGGGACGGATCATAGCTGACAGAATGGCTCAGAGAGAAACCGTACCTGTATACCAGGAGGGATGCTGTAGATGATCTGGATGGTCCCACAGTCTGGGTGACCCGGAAGCGACTGGGCGATGCTGTAAATCTCCATCTTCCCTTTAGGCTGCGTGCCAGTTTTCTCTCCGTAGATGGTCTTACAGGAGGGACACTGCAAGCTGCCGTCCTGCAGAGAAAAGATGGAAAGCCTCGTGACCTGAACACACTACTGTAAACAATTCTTTATTATTCATTCTAAAAATACTCTTTTTTTTTTTTATTAGATCACTGACAATAAATTGTCACATAAAACAGCGGGACAGAACTTCCAGCTGATTAAGCTTTAAAAATAATTTCTAATACTATTTTTAAAAAAAGGCTAAATTAACAATAATTTATTATAATTAAATCTGTTACTACTTCTTTTATTTCTGTTTAACAAACTGCTAAAATCTGAGAATCTTGTTTTCTTTCTCACTGCAACAAAAAGAAAAAAAAACTAAAGGAGATAATTCTCCTTCTCAGATGAACCATAAAACTCTGGTCGTGACACGTCTGTGGAAACACTTGGGTACCTTGGTTCCATTATTGTACATGGCCAGCATGCAGAGCATGTGCAGTGTGTGGCCACATTTGATGAATTTCCCCACTGCGTCAGGCAGGATGATCTGAACTCCCTCCTCTGAGGACGGTGTCTCGTAGCTGGACGGACTGGACAGCTGATCCATACAGATAATGCAGTCCTGAGAGAGATGGAAGGTCCGAGCACGTACATCAAAAATACAAAATCACCCAAAGCAGCAACAAACCATCTGAATGCTGCATGAGGTTTCACAAATCAGTGAAGGACAACATGTCTGTGATGGAGGAAAGCAGAAAACTGGAGACATTTACCTCGTCCGGTGCTTCAGTCACCACCTCCATGTAACGCTGGATCACCTCCTCGGGTCTCTGAACCAACGCTGGCAGAGGATCAGAAAGAGAAAACAAAACGTCAGAAACACGTCCAAAACAAAGATTTGAATGAAATGACATGTAAATAATGAGACTCAGTCAGTATGATGAGGGAATGGAAACAATAAGATGAAAGAGAAATGGAGACAGACGCCGAGTTCATGAACTACAAGTCCAAAAAAATACATGCAACTTCATTTAGGGAACAAAACTCGACCCAAGCTGAATAAACTTCTCTCTTATTGTACAAAGTCAGGACGTTGAATTCCACAAACTACCAGAAAAGAAGTTTAAATTTAGGCAAAATTAAATGTGAACGCTGATATTTTGCTTTTGGCTCGTCGGTTTTACATGATTTTTTTTCTGTCTGTGACAGTGAGGAAGTTTTCCTCCCACTGTCATCAACATGTTACTTCCTTCTAAATGATGTCATTTAGACTTTTTTGTTTTTATTGCAGCATCCCAACACAGAAACGCTGGTACTAATGTTGACTTTCTCTGTACAGCTGTGCTGACTCGCTGCTGTGAACCTTTACAGCGTACTGATGTTTCATGAAGCAGAGCAGCTGAAACACCTGCAGGTTTATTTTTACTAATCTGCATTTTTCTTTTAATTTTTGCGACCAGTTGTTGCAAATCTACACTGAAGGAGTTCGTTTTTGGAATTGCTGAAAGTCAAAGATTTGCAATAATTTTTCTTTTTCCTTTTAAGCATGAAAAGCAAAAGTTATTATACTGGTAAAGTTTTGTTCCACACTGAGCCACAAGAATTACTGAAAAGCTTCCTAATGGTTTGGTTTATTTAGTATTTTTTTTAGCTGAGTGAGAAAATCTTGATGCCATAGTAACTCCTGTCACCTTCATTCAAACACTCCCCTGCTGCTTCTTTTTATTTGCCCCTTTTCCCTTCATCACCAGGCTGTTTTCTACTGACGTCAGAGCTGAAAAAGATGCTGTCAGAAGTGGAAGTTTGGAGCACGAGGTGACCGACGCTGGAGAGAGAAACAGCAGCTCCTTCTCAAACAAAAACCTCATCAGAGGACATCAGCTGGCCTGACAGTTTAACTTCTCACCACAGCAGACATTCTGACGTCTCTCAGCAGAAAATCCACAAGTGAGACATTTGATGTCCCTGTAAGCCATGATGCTGAGGGAGACCGGAACAATGCAATGAGAAAGTAAAAAGTGAGCACACATGAAAACAAATCAACGTGATGGAGGGTGAAATGTTCCTCAAGCCTGTGGAGATGATCACTGCACCAATGGAAGAGGATGATGATGATGAAGAAGTGGATTATGGGCTTGTGGTGAGGTAGCTACCTCTCCTGTGCTGCCTCTTTGCTCTCCTAACTGAACTGCTGCTGCTGCTGCTGCTGGGCCTGCTGGCTGAGGGGAGGAGAGGAGGAGGAAGAGCAAAAGGAGCAGGCTGCTGATGCTGCTGCTGAGGGAGGGGGGCGGCGGTGAAGTGCACGCCGAGTCCCACTGCTGACATCAAAATGGAGGCCATGCCTGGAACGAGGTGAGGTGAGGGGGTGGGATTGGTTTGGGTTGGGATGAGACGGGATGGGGCAGAGTGGGGTGGGTGAGGGTGGAGAGCAAGTGGAGGGATGCAGGAGCAGAAAGGAACAAATTAAAAGAATGAGAAATGTAGCAGCAGCTGATGTTCCCACTGCAACCCTGATTCACACACAAATCACCCCAAATCATGTCTCATACTTGCTGCTAAACTATTGGTTTAAAAGTGACCATGTGACTGTGCGATGCTTCTGTATAATCCCATCAGAGCGGCAACAAGGGGGCAGAGAACAAGTCATTCTGATTCACTTTGCAAAAACAAGCTAACAACTTTTAAGGTTACGACACATGTGCATCTGAGTTGGTTGAATACCCACAATTCTTTACTCTGTATGAGGTGATAGTAACAGACAGATGTGGCTATTTAACACTGGATGGTAGCGTGTAATCTTAAATCCCGAGGTGCAAAAAAAAAAAAAAAAAAAAATTTTTTTCTAATAGTTTTATAAAAAAATCCTAGAGACATTAGACAGAAACTGTTCAGTTACATTTGGGGATGAAGATTTTCTGTGTGACGTCTTGTTTTCCTGCTTTATTGTGGTGGTGACACCTTCTGTTTAGGAGGGGGGCTGCAGAACATATAGCAAATCACTATGCATTTGTTACCATGACAACCCTTTCAAGATGGTGCAGCAACCATCAGAGCAAAGACTGAGGAAGAGAAGGTACACTCTGCATCTGGATTAGGTATAACATGGTTTCAAAAAACACAAGTAAAAAGATTTGATGTTTATAATCCCGAACTCTTTCAGATTATCTGAATAAACATTTCAGATGAAACCTGAACATGTTCTTGTTGCACTTCTACTGTTTGAAAAATCCAAGACAGGTTGAGCAGGTTGCATCAGTTAAAGACAAGCCTGAGAATGTAAACAAAGCAAACTCACATCAAGAGAGAAAAAGCAACATTTGTGCTTTTTAATTACAAACTCACGACCCGAAGCAGCTGAGGAGGCCATAATGTTTATTCAATGTGTGTGACAGAACAGTGATGTCTATTAAGTTTGGCTCTGATTATTATTAATGTTCATTACAGCCTAATGAGTATTAAAACTGTGCATTAGGAGAAGACGCTGCTCGAGTGACCTTCCATTTGAAATGATTTACTGAAGTCCCGGTTCGGTGCTTTTCACTAATGAGGTTCTGGTCCACCAGCTTCCTCCGAGCTGATTGGAATGATTCAGTCCACTCGTCACAGCTCAGAACCTGACTGATAAATTAAAAGGTGTGCAGGAGAAATTAAAAAAAGAAAGAAAAGGACAAAAAGCAGCAGCTTCCTGATGAATATTTTATCTTTCAACGTTTGGTGACGCACTGCGTCTAAATTTGACCTCCACAGGGAAAAAAGTGCAACCATGTGAGACTAGAAGGTAAAAGATGTGAAATTCTTCAAAATAAGAGTTCTGATTTTATATGCTGCCATTTTTGGTGTTGACAAAACTTGACTTCAAGTAGACGAACAGATTAAATGTCAGTTCCAAACATTAGCTTATCGTTTTAATAGCCTAAATTTGACATTTACTTTAGTAAAGAATGTTTTAACGTCTCGTTTAAACACACTGATTATGAAGCTCTTCAGTCAGGCCTGAATTTAAACTTCACCTGATCTGATTCATACTGAAACACAATGAAATGACATGATCCTGAAGAGTGCTGACTGATAACAATGAACTGAGCAGGATAAATATACAATGGGAAGCCGAGGTAACCTTGTGCTGCAAGATGGATTCTCGTAAGATTTGGAGTTTTCCAAACCCATGAAAATCCATCTGGTACTGCTCCAACTAAACTCCACTGGTGGTTCGGACCAATCATGTGTTAGCTTTGTGCTTTGAGGTGGGTGTTCAGGTATGACGATAGCAGCAAGTGCCCAGGCAAAGCAAAACAAACATGGCCGCACCGATGGATGAACACGTAGAAGCGGCTATTTAATCTGTTTTAGGAAAACTCGAGACGATTTCTTCATAAAAAATGAGCAAAGAGAAGAAACTTTGTGCATTTCTTGATGAGAACGATGGGTTGTGAATTTCTTCCGACTAGATTTGAACTTCTTTACTGTGATTGGCTAAAAACAAATCATGGTAGGCGGGCACTTGCTGGCACGTGCCCCAATCAGCTCAAATTATTATACCAGATGGCCCCTCCCCTTTTCAGGCTATACAGTTCCAGATCTATAAGTATCTCCAATTTGACATGGGGCGGGGCTACACATAGATCTGGAAAAGCCAGATTAAAGCTGAGGCCCAGTGAAGTTCAGATCCCCACATGAAACTCTGTTCTTAGTTAGAAGAAACTAAATATCTCAGATATTTGATAAAAACCATAAACTCTACCTTCTGAAGGAATGTGTGAACTGGGACATTTGGACTCTGTCTTTAATGAAACTGCTCAGTGGATTTTTATTGAATTGACTTCACTATTATCACCGTTTGATTTTTACTTGGTTTAGAATCACACAGATAAAAGAGCATTAGGAATCAGTGGGAACCACCGGGAGACCTGCACCCTGCTGGAAAACTCGGCTCAGAGGAAACACAAGCGGATAGATGATTAGTGACCCGTTTACCTGCAAGGGCAGAGCTCACGCTGGTCGACCCATTCAGCTGCACGGAGATGGAAGGAACGCTGCAGACCAGGAAACACAGACAGAGACATTCAGTAAGTAAAAACAGCAACAATCAAACAGACAGGAAGCACCATACAAAGGCTGGAAACTATTTTATGTTTCAGTGCACGTCACACAAGTAGAATCTTTAGAAGTGACATCAATTCTGATGGAGGACCAAGAATAAAAACCCTGTTTTTTTTACATACAAGCAAAGATTTGTTTACATTTAGGAAAATGGCTGAGAAATTGTCTTCAGACGAGTGATTGATTAATTATTGTTGTCTGGGCCTGATTAACACGATCTCAGCATTGATTGCATTTGAGCAGCACATCAGGCGAGTGTGACTCAATGGACAATGAATTGATGGATGTTCAGACATCGGGTCTGTTTACTGTGCAAAACAACTTTCAAGGAAAAGAAATGAGCAGCTGTCAGTCCTCAAGTATGATGGAACTCCAAACCAACTTTATCTGTTCTGTTCCATTACCTGTTTAATTAATCACTGCACAGTAACAAAGAAAACCCCCCAAAATATCAAAAAGGTCCCTGTGAGTCACTTGCTTTTATCTGAAATAATAAATAACATCAAATCCCATTAAACTTGGGAGGATCTTTGCGTTCTAGAGTTAACACAAATAGGAGAAAGAGTTCTTCTCAAAAAGAACGGACTGGATGTTTTTACCACTTCGACAACACAAAGGGAGGAAATCTGTCACTTGTTTAATGGTGTCCTCGTAGCTTCAACAAGTCCAGAGTCAGCAAGAAACTAAAAATCCTAAATCACATATTTTTAAGCACAAAAATTCTGCAATAACACAGCTGCACAAAAAATAATTTGTTTTTAAAAACCTGAACAAACATGCAGATGCTTTCGAATGAGTTACCTACAATTACTAGGTAATATGCTAACTGAGCAGATCTTAATATTAACATCTTGAAGTTATTCATTTAGCTGCAAATATGTAGAAAATGAATATCGTACAGATGGAGAAAATCCATTGTTTTGTACTGCCACAATTATTAATATCCAGTGGCTGAGAAAAGACTAAATGAAACTCAGTGTGGAAGAAAATTAGACCCCTGAAGAACAGAAAGTGAACTGCATATTCATTACACCACTTAAGTTAGTAATTTGTCTTCAGAAGGAGTTTTCTGTGCCATTAGGAACTGGAGAGATCAGATGACAAAGGTGGGATTCAGAGGAACTGAGCCAGAACAAACATACCACTAAAAGGTTAGAGCTACAGACCATTTTTACTCATTCCTGTTAGACAGGTCAGGTCAGTGAGGAGACAGGCAGGAAGGACAAAAAAAAAGTGGACATCCTTTACAGCTAAAAGTCAGGGTGAATACTGGGCTGATGTTACGTGTTCAACTGAATGACAAACTCACCTCAGGCCATTTGAACTTGTGGAGCTGCTCAGATGTGCTGCAGGAATTTGACTATTTGAAACGGGTGGAGGCCAGGGGCTGCCCCAGGATATTGCACCCATAGAGAGGGGTCTTCTGGGGTATGGCGAGTAGACAGAAGTAGGATGAGCAGCAGTAACCCTCCCTGCCCCCTGGAGGCTGGGGCGGTTCAGACTCCCAGAAGAAAAGGAATGTCGTGACCGGCTGGGCATGGGTCCGGTGCTGCTGTGACTCAAACACTGCTGGCAGGAGCAGGCCTGGGCTGAGGGGATGACTGGGGGGCCAGAGGAGGCCAGCGGGTAGGGGAGATTGCATTGCCGCCGCACCTGGCGCCTGAAACCTGTGGATTTATTAACCTGGGCCAGAGAGGTGAGATCCACGATGTAATTGTATCCATGTGGGCCCAAGTCTGCCGTGCCTTGACGAGCCTGATAGCTGTGCTCCAAAAGGATTGAAGTTCGAGTCTCATAGGGAGTCCAACCCCCTTCATCGTTGGCCCATTCCCAGTAAACACCACTGCCAAGACCTGAAGACTGTGCAAACAGGGAGCGCCTAACCGACCGCGTAGTTCCTGAAAGTTCAAAACAGTTTTTACTCCATTTTAAAAGCAAATGTTTATACCTAAAACATCCCACATGATCTCAAACACCTTAAACTAACAACCTTCCTGGTTTGGACAAATTTCATGTCTAACAGTTTCTCTCTGGCTGTCTCTTCTAATATAAACATGTAAAGATTAGAAGAGATTTTACTATCATTATAAACATTAAGTGAAATTAAGTGAATAACTGGGTGCTTTTAGTTTATTATTGAAGCTCTTTAAGATGCATTTTTTAAATAAAAGGTGAATCATAAAACACTTTTGTACACACATACTTAAATATAGATTTAAATATCCTCTCACGTGCTGGACTGTCACGGCTCAGTCATTTAACCATTTACGTTGCTTAGAATAACTACTGGAATCCATTCTAACCAAAATAATATACTGATAAACAATGTTCAAAAACGCTGTAAGTCTGAAGGTTCGGTAGGCATTCATGACAAAAATGGGCCCAAAAACATGAACCCCAGTGCATGACTAATCTTTCCTGAAAGCCCAGCTACCGTTAAACCAACCGGGCCTGTTGCCACAGCGTTTAATTCTATCAGAGACACAAAAGATCCAGACATGTTCACCTGTGTCCTGTCGGAACTGTTTCAGGCTCGGTATGTCGATGAGGTAAGGCGACAGGCTGGGGTCTGACTGTCCGAGGCAGATGCTGGTTGAGCCGGCTCCTCCACCTCCTCTGGGCCCGCGCCGGGATACACAACGCTCGATGTAGGCGCTCACTTGGCCACTGTAAGGCCGCCAAAAGCCCTGGTCGTCCTGCCATTCCCACACCGCTATCATGGGTTGAGACTGTCCAACAGCCCCCGAGGATGTAGCAGACACAGAAGGCCCGTTTCTAGAGCCGTTCACCCGGGCACAAGAGCCAGACACAATCGCCATATTCGCTAACGGCAGCTCGGTGTGGTTAGCTGATTGTAGCTAATACAAAAACAATGTCCGCAGCGAGGCTAGCTGGGCTCGTTAAAACACTCCATTGTGAATAAGTCAGCACGCCTACGAGGAAGTTACAAGGTGAGGATCAAATCCTATACAGCCAAGATAAACACTGAAACGCATGTTGACAAAGCTGATGCGTTCAGAAAGACCATCAGAACGTTGACAACATCACAAGATCCTTCCTCCGGTGCTGCTGCCTTCAGGGACCATCGGAAATATCAGCACACATGTCGGAAACGGACGTCTGTTCGGAGCCGTTTGTGGCTCATATCCTTCTCATCACATTACATTCTACTCCACTAGCTCGTGTTTTCTCTGCACCAGCAAAACATTTAAAAATGTTCAGAATTCAAGCTGAATTTGCATTGATTAGTAAGCATTTCATTTTTGATAGTTTGATGTTTTTTTGGTTGTAATTCAATGTTTTTGTTCTATTGTTGACATGTGTGGTAAAGAATTTTTCCTCTCTCGCCACTTTGGCAGACAAATACTGTTTCTGATCCAACTAATTAGACAAAAATGCTAAAGTTGGCTTTAAAGTGTTATTACTAGTTTGCCAAGATGACAAACTACTGCAACCAAACGTCCAACCAATGGGAAAAAAACAAGGAAATAGAGGAAATTACTTGTGCTACCCTAATCAGATTAATGTTCCAAGCTTGTAATTCAGAAGAATAATTCAAGAATTCATGATTCAAATCAATTAGAACCATCTATTGACAAAAAAAAACAACATTTTCTTGCAAAATGACAGAGTACACCCAATTTCACAGAAAGAAGTTAATAGTTTTATCCCAAAATAAACAAAATCCTTAATGTGCTTATCTGATGCAGGTGCACAGGGTTCATAAGAACTCTGGATTTACAGCAGAAGGAGACGAAAAACAACTCAAACCTAAAAATAAGGAGATGTGTTTTCAAAATGAGATACAGTATGCCAAAATTAGATTCAGAATAAACCACAAAACACAAAACAAGCATAATGGGGGAAAAAGGGAGACATTACAAAGCAAATAGCCAAATTTAGGCCACAAGTATGACTAATAACAACCACAAAAACAAGTAAATGTAAGCAAAAACACCCACAAGGTCAAAACAACCACAAATTGCACATGAATTGTCTTTTGTTTGGGCGTTCTGTTTCTCTTTGAGAGGAGCAAGTTAGTGCAGCAGAACAATCAGCTATATACTTTTATTCTCTATACTACATCCATAAACAGAGCTTTGACTCATATTCTGACCGTAAATTAAAAGTCTTCCACGTTTTTCAAATTTAAGAGATAATGTGTGTGAAGAAGCTTTAAATAATATTCATTCTTTTCTTTAGTGAAACAATTTTTTTTTTTACATTCCAGGTGAATGAGGCGTTTACTCTCTTTTCTTTGTTGTTTCATCATGAGCTCCAGTGGTGGTGCTGGTGCAGGCGATGATTTATTGATGGTGTTACTGGTGGGGGAGGTAGTCCTCAAAGTAGACCACAGTTTCTTCAGTCATCACCATCCAATGGCACGTTTGTTTCTTATGCACAAATAACTGAAACAAGTTACACATTACTGTGAGTAGTTGAAGCTTCTCACCTCTGAATTAAAAGCTTACAAACTACATTTTCTTCTTTTACTTCATCTTCCTCTTCCTTCTCTCTTTCATCTCAGAAGGATTTCTGCCCTCAGCTGGAGATATACATGTATGACACCAGCAGCTGTGCCTTCCATATCTCTATAGAAACAGGACAGTTGTAATTTCTGGAAACAGATTGTTAAACTATGCAGAAATATCTAGTAAAAGTGGATGAAGTTGTTCTCTGACTTGGCTTATGATGCAATATATATTACATTATTATTCCCTTTGGATTATTTACAAGTGAGAACACAACTTAGATGTATTTCTCAATTTCTTCTGAACTTCATGTTTGAAATATGTTTGATTTGTTTTTTCAATACAACAACAAAATGTGTGATTCAATCAGACAATAGTATCTGAAACGTTGGTGTCAGTTCGCTCAACTTATAGAGAAACTTCTTCCTTCTATCTGTGCTAAAACTTTAAGTTTTATGTGCTCAGGTTGTAAATTATGTAGGGTTTCTCCCCCAACACACTGGAGGTAAATAAAACTCTGAGGTACTTGCTGCAGTGCTGAATAATAGACTTTTAAAAAACCCCAAAACCTCACAAGGATTAGGTTTTCTCTGTGTTAAAGAGTCTGGTCACACATGTCCAGAAACTGTGCAAATATGAATAAAACCATTCATATATATGTAGCCCAAAATCTCTCTTAGTTAATCAGACAGGAAGACACTGTCTGAATAAGATGTGAGAATATTACTAAAAAGAAAAAAGTATTTGACTAAGTCAGCAAAGCTTTTTTTAAATAAATGTTACATTACTGAGTAATAAATCCTGCTTCTTTGACAGTTTATTGATATTTCATAAACCATCAGCATCATTTTGGGCAACAAAGTTATGACACATTCCCTCTAAAATTGACTCTTTGATCAGTTATCTAAAAGACCCGCAGAGCATCTTATTGCTTATGAACATACAGTAAATACACATTATATAAATGTGATGAAAAGGCCAGTCACAACTGATGACATAAACATACAAATACACTAATATTTATCATTTAAACTGCAACAATAAGCATTAGAAACAGTTTAAAAGTGTGTTTTCCCTGCAAGATAAACAACAAAGGAGAAATGCAGGTCCCATTGAACAGTACAGTCTGAGTGTCATAACAAAGGATTTTCCACTATCTGCTTTTAACTGATCCAAAGGGCATGGTCGTGGATGTGCAACCCATTTATAAATCCATAAATTGCAATTTACAAATCAAACATAAGCAGTCATGAATCAGTCTCTCCACATGTCGTTTGGCTGATGTTAGTTGTTGTTCACAGCACTGCTGAATTTGATAGAAGTCATTCAGACTGAGAAACTGTAGATTACATCACGCTGCTTTAGTTAACCTTGCAGTGCGCTCCCATAGAAACATCTGACGAGTGGTAAATTGCACATTTAAGCACTCGTAGCCTGAGATCTTTAAAAAAAAAGGTTAATGATGTCAAAGTGTAGGAGTCAAGTTGTTTGTATTCGGCTGGTTATTATTCACCTGTAGTCCTTGATTGAAATACAGAAAAGCTGACAACAGGGAATGAAATCCATTTACAGCTTGTAGTACAGATACAGTTTAACTCTCATTACAAATCTACCCCAAATTTGGTTCCGAGCTTGATAATTGCTTGAGCCACATCCCTCTCATCTTTCTCCTGAAAGCCTGCCGCCTCCATCACACAGATGTGGTCGGACACAGCTAAGCAGCAAATGTGGGGATGACAGCGGGAATGTGAGGAATGCTGAGAAAATAATTTGCAGAGTGCTTGGTGTTCTGCCCATTTTAATTACTGTGCACACCTGGCAGCTGTGTAATTGTCCCCCCCCCCTCTGTCTGACTGGAACTTTTCACTGACTGCTTTTGGCCTGAAACAACATGAAGGTTTGGCTGTCTTGCACAGAGCAGCACATTGATTCACACTGGCGATGCAGGGAGCAGAGGAATGCCTGGCATGTTGTCTGCCACACAATGATCTCATAAAATCTTTGGTGTCGTTGATGAAAAATGAGATTTGCTGGCATGAAAAGTGGTTTTCTGTCAACTCTTTTACAAAGGCAAGTAGCCCTGCCCTTGTTCATTAATCATGTCTGCAGAAAGACATCCGTCCTTCCCGTGCCGAAAAAAAGGTACAACCCTCACATGAACAACAGCATGCCACATGACACCACGAGTCTTTATGTATTTAACAAATACTGTGTCAAAATGCAGAAGCAATGTATGATAAACTAATTACACCACTTGGCTCAATAATTCCCTGAACTACCTTTAGTTAGTTCACTCTAAACTTTTGCAGGATCATCTTTTGTCTTGTTTTGTCCTCCTTGTCTCCCTCCCGTCCACCCTTAACTGAGGGCTGATTTATCAAAGTTATCAATGTTGTGTCAGTAATCACCGAAAAGATAAATTGACAAATTAAAAACAAACATAGTATTGATTATCTGCTGATTCAAGCTGAGCCTGAAATCCAAAACCTTCTGCTGTTTCACTTATTTGTTTATTTAGGCCTTGAAGCATGCTTGTTCTGTTTGGTCGAGACTGAAGCAGAATCTAAGTGATCTAAATGTGCAGACTCCGCCTACCTGATGCGTCATCATCATGTGACAGATTCTATGAGTTAGGCATGTTGCATTTGCAGTTTGATCCAATCTTCAGCTATTGGACAGATAGTCTCACGTTTTACTTTGGTATGGTGAGACGTTCCTGGTTGACTCAGTCCAGTTCCTGTAGCAGCAAAATAAACCCAAATCACCAGCCCTCCCCCACCATGTTGATGTGAGGTGTTGTTTGTGCATAGTTTGTTTTTCTGTAGATTTTCAGGAAAAGAGGCTGTAGTGACACAGTTGTTGCAGACTGAGCCTGCAAAAAGTTTGCATGTTCTCCCTGTGCATGCATGTGCTTGTTACCTGTGTACTTGTTTATTGACCAATAATATTCATAGCAGATTATAAATTGGCTCTTTGTGTGAATGTGTGTATGAATGGTTGTTCCTCCTGTGGCTCTGATGGATTGGCAACCCTCTGGGATGTATCCCACCTCTCCCCCTATGACCACTGGAGATAAACACCAGCTCCTCTAAACGGATGGATGGACAGATTGAGGAAAGACTGAGTCCGTTCTGATTTTGCATTGGTTTTTGAATGTTTTCCACTTTAATTTTTTTTCTTCAAATTAGACTTATTGTGTTCATATATACCTGGCTGCTACTGACTCTTTTTAATTTCTCAACAAAGTGCTGCTTTGCTTATTTTTTTCTCTCATTTTTGACCCAAAGTTATATAATTTGTGCAACAATCTATGTATGGAAAGCAAGTTCCATATGTAGAACACTTTAACTAGTTGGTTCACCGAAAACCCATTTGTCTACTGCAGAAAGGTCCTGGTTTCAAACCCATAAATATTGATGTTAGTTGATCATTTTAGATCAATGGGTCGCTCTTATCCAACATTTCCTGAAGAAAATAAACACAGAATAGTGAAATAAACTGTAACTTTCCACACAAAGTTCGGCCTCTTGCCTTCTTTTAGAGACTGTGCTCAGAGCCCGTGCATTCTGAATGGTGTCAATTACACGAATGAATCCCTCTGCATTCAAATCAGGCTTTTCATGTGCCAGACTTACACAACGACATGTTCTGGTTGAGGGTGAAGTAATGAAATATGTCCTCTCTGAGAACCAGGTCCCAGGGCAGGATAGAGAGGACCATTGCTGGCACCAAAGGAGCAGAACAATTTCTATTATCCTGTGGCTCCTTTCCCACACTGGAGCTATCAGTATCAATGAAAGAACCTCTCCTTCACTCTTTTTAGGATCAGTCAGGAGAACGGGCTGTAAAATCATGGAAACATATGCAAAGCATTCAACATTCATCCTCAAGTTAATTGGGGTCAAACAATTACTAATGGCTGTTTTTATAAGAAAGTTTGAGTTTTATGAGTTGAATTTTAAACACATTTCTGTGGTTGTGTCTCTCACCTTAAAGGGCCACATTCAGGAAGCTCTTTTTCATTTCCCATAAAAATATCAAAATATTACCAGGTTGCTATTTTTACTCCACATTTCTATTTTTTTCTCATTCGTACTGAAAATCATTCAGAAATTGTTCTCTTTGCTGTTTTGTTATTGTTCTGATTAATCAACCCACAATAACAACTTCTGAAAAATTCAATCCTGATTCCGATTTTTGATCGATTATTTCTTCAGTTCATAGAAGCAAAAATCTAATTTGCACAATCTTTATTTTCTTCAGATGGGGCCGCATTTGTTTTACTTTACTAAGAGGATGAAAATATCTTTTGTTCCTCCTGCCATTAAATGCATCAGTAGGCTTAACTGATGCCAAAAACTCTAGTCTATTTTAGAAATTAGCCTTTTAAATAAATTTAAAGAAGAGATTGTAGCGACAGCGTAGCCGACTTGAAAGGCTCTGCCAGCTTCTGTGTTACTCAGTTCAGTTCATTCATGACTCACAAGAAGACGAATAATTACTGAACAGCACACAAAAGAATTTATAGTATTAATGAGCAAAGTGTTCTAATCTGAGCTGAGGTTGATGTAGCTGTTGAATAATCAGGCTGAATACTACTAGTTCTTTTCAAGTGTTTTTCACATCAATTTTACGTCCATCTTCAAAACCGATTCATGTGTCTCAATTCAGTTTCCAAAAAAGGTGCAAAGATAAAAGCTTTGAAGGTAAAACATTCAAGAAAATGTTGTTAGCTTGTGAAAAAGATATGCGCCACGTTTTCTTTAGTTAGACACAATATTCTGTCAGCAAGTCCTGCCGCTGCTACTGTATGTGTGACCATGAAGTAAATTATAGCAATCGCTTGCACAATATTTTATAGAATTTTCGAAACAGACAGCACCTTTTAGTTAAAAGCAGACAAAAGAACTGGCCTTGAAGAAAGTGCACAGTGATGTACAATGTCAGCTTTATACTGTCAAAGAAATGTTGACAATTTGATGGGATTGTACGGTCTAGCTATGAGATGCATTGTGTTTTCATGGCAACACAATCAAATGTGAGCTTTGCAAACAAACATGGACTCAAATCTTAGGCTAACATCTTGTTTACAGTTCAATCTGTCTGTCACATGTCACTTTGTGTCAGAGCTGACATGCCAGCACGCAGACTGCTTTTAAAATATGTAGAGAACTTCTGTTATAGTTGTGTAGCTTTGCAGTGACACACTTTCTGTTCTGCTTTGACCTGCAGAATTTTCTTCTCAACATAACATAAAACCCAGTCTTTAGAAAAATGATTAAACTATTTGGATTCTGTTTAGTGAAAACCCAGCTACCTAAGCATTTTTAGGAATAGATCAGTGACATTAAGGAGCTTTGAAAAGGTTTCATAAGCCGCCTAAAGCTAAGATAATTTTCTCATTCATTAAAGCACTCTAAAAACACACATAACTTGCAAAACTTCAAGTCATAAAATGAAGACTGATGCAAGAATTGGGGGTATTTAGGAGTGAAGCACTAAAACACGTCTCTGCAAAAACAAAACATGTATTTATTCTTCAGTAAGACTGCAGATGGCTTCAGACTTTTTGGGAGATTTATAAATAATTGCCTTAAATGTCAGTGTTGACAGAATTTTGAAGTCTTGATCAACCGTTATTTTCCTCTGAGTTTGTAAATAAAATACTGCTAATCCCAAATTAAACTCTTGAGTTTGTGTGGTTTTACAAAGTTAAGAAAGAGAAATAGATTTTACATTAAAACTGAATTATATATTAATCACCCAAAGAGATGATTATTCATGACTAAAAATGCAAACCACATGCAGTTTTGTGACCAAAACATCAACGTTTTCTAGAATGAACATGTTGGATCTCAGCTGGATGATGTAACTGAACTATTTCAAAGGCAAAATTTAGATAAATAAATTATCAATGAACCTTTTCACAAATACATCTCTATTTAAAGAATACGGAGAGGCCAGAAATTATATTTATGGGAGTATTTATGAGCATTAGTCACCTGATTATCTGACTGATAATATGTGCATTCAATAAGAGACAGCCAGCCAAAGGCATAGACTGACCTAATATTATATGGATTGTACAAACACTCCTGTTGCATGATTCAAATGTATATTTGTCTGCAAGGTTAGTCTTCTATAACAAAATAAAATCTAAAACCTCACCACACTGGCTAGTGAGTACAATTAAGGTGATTGAAAATCAAAATAATCCCAGATTTATTCTCACGGATTGTTTGCTTGGAGTCTCAAACTCAGGAAAAAGTGGTATAATCTCATCTATTAGCCCCTTAAGCTCCTTGCAGTTTTTTTCCAAACCTGTAGCTGAAAAACATCCTCAGATTAAGTCATAGCTGCATCACAGTGTGAGCGATAATCTGTAGAATCTTTAGATCTGAATTCTGTTGCTCTTCATTCAAATCACCAAGTTAGTCGCAACATTATAACATCAAAACATTTTAAAATGCCTTAAAATGTTGTTGTGTTAGAAAGTGCTTTGCCCTTTTTGGTGCAAGAAGTTTCATAAATTGTTTGAAAAGATTTCATCACCATCAAGAACACATACAAAAACTTTTATTATGACCGAGAGGTTGTTCCTTGTTGCTTATCCTGTTTAAAGAGACACTGAAAGGTGTTTTACTGAAGCGACTCTAAGTACGTATTTATTAAATATTAAGGAGGCAAATTTGAATCAAACAAATAACTCAGCAAAAGTTAAAAGGAATTCATGTTTAAAAAATTACATGGCAAATTCTAATACTTTCACAGGACAGGTGGTACTAAAATTATTTGTTGTTGGATTTAAAGGATTTAACATTAAGCCCTCTGGTTGTTCCCATTACCAACAGGTCGCAACTCCTAAACTCTTGAACTCTTGAACTCATGAACTTCTGAACTCATAAATTCCTGAACGTCATAGAACGATTCCCCAGAGCTGAAAACTGAAGATTCTGAAGCGATTTTGGGTTATAAACAGAGACAAGGTAATCCAGTAATCCTATAATGTTTGTCCTACATCACTTAATCCTCGGTATCAATGTATTTATTTAATCAAATAAATTAAGAAATTTTACTACTCAAACTACACTTTTTTTCAAGTGGGACACCCCTCCAAATCAATGATTTCAGATGTTCCAATCATTTCCATGGCAACAGGTGTATAAAATTAACTGCTTATATAAGTATTTAAAATCAAACTGCTCACTTGCAGGAGCTTTGTGAATTCCAGTGTGGTACCATGATGTGACCTGTGAAATTTCCTCACTATACTTAAAGAGGCCCTTCCATTAAAAATGTTTTTTCTGAGGTTTCTGTTGAATATTTTAGCTCCACAGGTGTTCTTACCTTCATAGTGGGTGAAAACAGGTCAACAACTTCTCTTTCAGTTTTTATCTCTCAAACTACACAGGTGGCAATAAAACCCGAGTCTGAACGGCCTGTATCTGTTTCGTCACAACTCCTTTGTTCGTTATTATTCATCAGCTCCCGCAGTTGAAACCACGCCTAGCATGCTGCTGGCTAAAAGCTGTAGCATAAGACGTAACAAACAGGAAGACACGACGTCTGACGTTGCCATGCGCAGCGAGGCAAGAAACAGTATACCTTGCTCTCATAGGCTAGTTTGTTAGCCAATCAGAGTCCAGCAAATTCGAATAATGAATATGAACGAGCTGCTGCTCGATGCCTGACGGAAGGAGCCGGAACCACCCGAATTTTAATGCAGACAGATTGAAAGGTCTGTTAATCAGTGTTTCCTGACGTTTATTAGACATAAAATGTTTCATATTACTGGTTAATACTTAATAAATAACCACAAAGTCCTGAAATGTGTATGAAATTGCCTCTTTAATATGCTCTGGTCCATTGTTAGTGCTATTATAACAAAACATAACCACCAGCTACTCTGCCATGAGGTGTTAGGCCATGTAAAGTCACAGAGTGCAGTCTGTGCCAACTGAGGCTCACACTGAACATACCTCAGCCATTTTCTCCTGAGTTTATGGCGACAGACCTTCAAACTTCATGTGGCCTTCAGTTAAGCTCAAGAACAGAATGCAGAGAGCTTCATGTAAAGGCCGAGCTGCTGCATCCAAGCCTTGTAACACAGAGTGCAATGCATCAGATGCAGTGGAGTAAAACATAACACTGGACTCATGGAGATAAGAGTTCTGGAGGAATGAATCACTTGTCTTTGTGTCAATCTGATGGACAAGTCTGGGTTTGGTTATGTAAATGTTGACTGCATAAAGTTTGGTGGAGGAAGCATCATGATGTGGGTTTGTTTTTCAATGGTGCCCCAACCCATCAGAGCAACAAGAGTAAAACAAAACGAGGCAATTGTTACTGTATTTAAACTGTGTGTAGATGAATAAAAACAAAACAACAACTCTGATTTACATCAGTCAGTCTTTTAGTTTGGAGATGTGTTGGATTCACTCTTGCATCTCATTGGCTGTCTTATTGTCATGGAAGCATATTTTTGTGTAACCTAAAATTAAGGTAGAAATCAGTTTTGCCTGGAACTTTTACCACTAAAATTAAATTAAATTAAATTAAATTAAATTAAATTAAATTAAATTAAATTAAATTAAATTAAATTAAATTAAAATAAAATAAATGCCTTTCCTGAAGAGTTAAACCTATTAAAGCTGGAAAGGGGAGGGGCTGACTCCATAACAGTCGACGGGTTAAGAGTAGACTGTCAATAAAGTTTTTGCGTGTGTAAAGGCATTCCAATAATTTAGCAACATTGTTTAAATCTGTATGTAAAGACAATAGGAGCAGCAATTCTTATAGTACAGCAGGTCTAACACACAGTCCTGAAAGTCCAGTTGTACAACAAATGGATAAAAAGATAAGCCTTTGCATAAGAGTGTTATCTCCAGATAGGTTTAGGTCATGTCAACAGAGAATAAAAGAAAGGATTTCACAGCAAACACAGGAATTCAGCGGACAGTGATTTAATTTAAATCATCCCATAATGAGCATTTAAAAATAAGATTTCTGATTATGTGGAAGTAACTTTTTGACACAAACAGGGAGGAGTGTTGACAGAAGCCTGTTTACTGTTGGAAACCTTGTTTGATTCAAATATTAAGAGACGTGAGGGTTAACTTAGATGTAATTACAGAATTACAAGTGTAACACATCCATTAGAGTATTCATCCTCATCTTATATCAGGGATAAAGGATATTCTTGTTATCCCTGAAGGATAAATAGTTTTACCTCTTCTTTTCCTGAGCACTTTAGTAAAAACCTATTGGATTTCTTTTCTTGGTTCTTGGAGACATTTGACTTCTTATTAGAAGTCCAACTCTCTGTTGGAAAGTTTTAGACTTTCAGGTGACATCAGGATATTTAGTTCACACTTGGGTTATACACCCACCACCTCATCTGGTGGGTTATTTGACATGTTGCAACCTGTGAACTGTTTCCCTCCCTGAACAACATGGGATATGTTTAGGTCACATGTTTCATGTTGTATTTGGCTTTGAAACCACCCAGAGAGGAGAATCAAGGCTGCACTGGGGTAGGCAGTATCTGAAACTATCTCCTCTGTTTGATGATCATATTATTGCATTTCTAAACAAAGTGTGAGAGGATTAATGTCCTGGATTCCACCCTGAAGCATTTATCTTCCTCTGGCTTTCAGCAGGTTATTTCTACAAGAGCTGCTGAACAAAAGGAAGTTTTTTTCAATACCATCAAGGTTTATGTGGCAGTGATTTCTACCTGTAACTTTAGATCTGCTGATGCTTCAGTGAAGCATCACCTGCTTGTAGGTCACTTTATGAAAGCTACTTGTTGCATAAAGAGCTCTCCCGTCTGTGGGACATCCCAGCTGTTCTGTCTGTGTTATCTAAGTCAGTAGTTCTCAAAGTTCAGGTCAGGTCAGGTCCTCACTTAGTTACAGGTCTGTAGATGATCTCCAGAAATCAAATAAAATCACATTTAATTTTAATAGCAATTATTTATTATAAATATCACAAAACCAAAGATGAAGTTATTTGTTTTTTTACTCTGCTCTTTTTTTTACATGTCCTTTTTAGCTTTGTTTGTAAAGTTTAGGAAGTAGAAAACAAGTTTTAACCATTTTCAAAGCTGAAAAAACTGGGAATAACTGATCTAAGGATCCGTTTGAACCCTACGGTGCTTTTTTTATACACAGCCTTTGAGTTTGCTCAGCTCTCTCTCAGGTGGGTTATCCATATCCATGTATTGTTAGTTGATGGTGTGTCTTTCACACCTCTATTTCTCCCTTCTATATAAAGATGAAAGTTGTTGTACTTTAGGTCCAGTTTGGCTTCTGCACATCTACATAGCAGGAAGCGCTTTAAGAGATCTGATCAGTGTTTTTACTGGAGTTTAAACTGGATATAGACAAACTATATCTAAGCAGTACTGTTTCCAGTAGCTAGTGCAAGCTGTCACTATGACCTACTTAACCAGTGCACTCCAGATGCCCTGTGGTCCCACTGTGTTCACTATATTCACCTCATATAGCAACAGTATAGCATAACCAGGCTGGTTGGAATCTGATGCAACAATACAGACTCACATGTTCATGCAGCAGCCTGGAAAATTAATTCTAAAAGCTTTCATCTGAAAAGAAAACACTCAAAGGTTGTTTATCATGATTCTATGGAAGGAGAAAATACCTGGAAAAGGTGATGAAAACTATCTCACATCTTGCTAAAAGATGAGAACTTCGATTTACAACAAAGAAAACAAGTAAATGAGTTATAATTTCACTAGAATTAAGCTGATATATCCTCTGAAACTATGTTGGTGAAGTCAGATGTTTGGTTGTGGTGAATTGATTTGCTAATGTCCATCTGACCCACAGACTCAATGATCATTTTGGTGTTTCTCATAACAGAAAATGTTTCTGCAGTGAGAGTGTTATCGATAAGAAACTTTCAAGGTCAAAGCCTGAAGTTGCACACAAAAATTAAAGTCAAAACACATTCTATGTTTTAGAATAAATCAGCCAAAATGTTTCTACAAGTTTTCAGAATACGTTTGTATTCAGAGTAAAAATAAAATTGCACCCTAAAGATATGACTGAACAATTGATGCCCAAAACCTGCTGAATGTGAAGGGTAATAAGTAAAAATAAACAATTTGGGAACTTTCTCAATATTAAAACATTTTATAGTAATAGTTAGAAGATTCAAACGCTTTAGTGTTGTGTTTGAGAAAATCATGAGTTTTATGATTTGTTATTAAACAGTGTGCCGTGGAAAACAACTAAAATCTTGTTTAGATGAGCCTGACTTGGTAAAGATCCATACAGTAAACGTTTTGCTTCATCAGCAAATGATGCATTAATTTTGCTTACATCAAATTAAAAATGGTGTGAAAAAGAGGAATCTACAGTATTTTAAAGCAGGTTACAGTGAAGTATTTAGAACGGTTTTCATACTCTGTGTGCCTGTATCTGACTGGTATAGGACCGTTGTGTTGTTTCCTGTCTAAAGGTTATTTAAAATCATTCATTTTAAAGTCTTATGATATAAAATTGGTACTTCTCTGTGATGTGTGGAAAGCTGCGAATTAAACCTTTGTTTAAATACTTGGCATCATTACAGGTTTACGATCAACATCTGTATAGTTAAATGTATGTTCTATATTGCAAGCAGATTTTGGATTAAAGTTATATTACAGCTTCACTTGGTGGGACGTCAAACGGTTAATCACAAAAATAGGTTGAGGTCAATACACAGACAGCATTTCTCTCATGCAACTGGAAATCCTGGACATATGGCAGAATATATCACATCTGGATACTTTACTCATAGTTTTCTATGGAATGATATCAGGTTAATGCTTTTTACCACACTAAGTATACTTACTTAAGTAACACTTTTAGTCATGTAAGCTCTTAGCTCTCATTCCTTAAGCTGCTGAAGTTCACTTTACTGCTTTTATTCCCCGATCAGCTGAATGTCTGATACTAATGAGTTATAAACCTTAAACATGACAGAGCAAGGGTCACTGAAGAGTGAACATGTTTGTAAAGATAATACAGTGGATGAGGGTTATATGCACGACCTCGGTGCCCAGCAGTTTTGTGCATATAAGCATTGTGTGAATTTATCCGTCGGTGGTCATTTGGACTGTAAACACGGGCAGCAGTGTTCAGTATTGATAACAGATAATAGAAAATGATGTAATAACGCGATTTAATAATATAATAGGAGAATAAAACTCTCAAACAGAACAAGTTATACTTGTAGAGCGAATCCACACTGTAAATAATGTGCCAGATACGCATGCGTGCCGCCACGGTAACAGCACAGATTAAGTTACAGTTACTAACAAAACAGAGCTGTTTTCTATTTTGGATATTAAGAACTTCGGATCGGACACTAAAAACTCATTTAACAAATGTTACTTTTGACTTTGAAGAAGTCAGTGATTAATTTTTGGCGACCCTCTGACAGCTTCAGGCAGATGCGCAAGACACGTGTGCGTGAACGCCAGAGCAGCCTAGTTCAGGCATCTGACAGCGACAGTGTGTGTGAGAACACCAGCGGAGGTGCACGGTCAAGCAACTAGTGAGAAACAGCGAAATTTAGTGAGATGCATGTATGATACCTCCAAATGTTTTGTGCATGTATCAGTCGGCGCTGTGCATATAAGCGTTGTGCATACAGTATAACCGTCGTCCACTGTATATATATGTTTTAAATATTGATTTTGGTCCATTTGGACATTCTGTTTTACTCAAAGTTCAGAAACTTTCTCTGATTTCAGAAAAATCTAGTGAAAGCTGGAAACAGTAAAGGTTTGTAAAATGAATGAAACACTGTAGTAACATTTAAACTAAAATTACTCAAGTAGAAATGTTAAAGTTGTGCATGTTTGTGGTTGCTAGAAACAAGAATAGCAACAACAAATTTTATCTGACAGCATCAGTTGCATAAATATACATTAGGATATTCAACCAGGACAAACAGCTAAAGCCTAAAACAAGCATAAGTGAGTAATATTTGAGTAAGATCATACAAAAACTCACCCTTTTTGACAATTTGCATAACATAACCTCCTATTTATTCACAGGAATCAACTCATTTCTGTCAGTTTGCTCCATCTCGCCTCTTCTCTTCTCCATCCTGCAGTACATGAAATTGATTCGAGCCCACGGTCCTGAAGAACGTCTCAATTCTTTAATGGCATCTCAAGGAGAGAAGCACAAGGAGAGGGTGGGCACGCTGAAGGGCCTCTCATAAGCTAAGAGGAGTTGAGAAAATTAGTCAACAAAATGATGTATTATTTCATCAGAGGTTGGAAATGAAAAGAGAAGAACTCCTGCTGAGTTGAAGGCCGACTGCAGTCTTCCACACAGCTGAAACGTCTCTGAATCATAACTGCACTTGCATCAGTACAACAGCATGATTTATTGGCTGCTCAAGAATTGCTTTTCAGGGGGTGGGTGGAAGAGGTGGCCCACGACCACCAATTTTATTTGTTTTTAAATATATTTTTTACTAGAGATTCTTGTAAGAGGCTTGTTATTCCTTTAGAACGCATCTAACCGTTTTATAAAAATATTTGTATAACTTGTAAAACGTATCAGCTGGTGATTCATTTCATAAGACTTATACTCCACATTCATGATTTACTGCTCGTCCTGGTATCTGGGTTTTATGTCAAGGCCACACGATTTGTTGTGCTTGTTGTCTTTTGGCATTGAGGACCATAAAGTGATAGCTGTAAATTTCAAACATTAGATGGGAGAAAATATTTTTCAGTTCACCAAATTTTGCTTCTAGTTGTGGCATCATTACATTGATTTTTTTACATGCCAATTTTAATTAGTAAATACTTGATTACGTTAAAGGAGTTGATTGTGTTGCAGTAAATAAAGCAGGACAATTTAAATTTGCTGCATTCAGTCTTAGATCTATAAAGATTTTTGATGAAAGTGATTTTAAAGAGGACATTTCATACAAATTTCAGGACTTTGTGGTTATTTCTTAAGTTTTAACCAGTAATATGAAACATTAAAATGTTAGGAAACACTGATTAACAGACCTTTCAATCTGTCTGCATTAAAATTTGGGTGGTTCCGGCTCCTTCCATCAGGCTGCTTCGACTGCTTCGGCAGCAGCTCATTCATATTCATTATTCGAATTTGCTGGACTCTGATTGGCTAACAAACTAGCCTATGAGAGCAAGGTCACATCAGACGTACTCTCTTCCTGTTTGCTACGTCTTATGCTAACAGCTTTTAGCCAGCAGCATGCTAGGTGTGGTTTCAACTGCAGGAGCTGATGAATACTAACGAACAAAGGAGTTGTGATGAAAAAGATACAGGCCGTTAGAACTCGGGAGAACTCGGGTTTTATTACCACCTGCGTAGTTTGAGAGATTAAAACTGAAAGAGAAGTTGTTGACCTGTTTTCACCCACTATGAAGGTAAGAACACCTGTGGAGCTAAAATATTCAACAGAAACCTCAGAAAAACTGTTTTTAATGGAAGGGCCTCTTTAAGAGAAGAAAGCACAAAGGTAAAAAAAAATGCAAACTTTTTGCTTTGTTTGTCATTAATTTTTTTATGTCTCTGCATGAAGAATGTCTGTAAAATAAGAAACTAAAGTTGATTATTATCAAGAGCCAACTCCCTAACTCCAGTTTTACAAACATGACAACAGCTGTCAGGGTTTTGGTTTTGGTCCAGGATTTCTGTGATTTTAATTTGAAGGTGGTTCTTGTTTCCTGTTTCCCTGTGTTCATATTGTATACTTTATTATCCATAGTCAGTGGGTTTTAGGGGTTGCTTAGTTTCTGTTTGCCTGGCTTGTGTTTTGTAGGTTTGGTTGTTCATTTAAGATTCTCATTGTTTCCCTTTCTGCGTATTTTAGTCCTCAGTTACTAGTTGATTGCAACAGGTCACGTTCTGGTGTATTCACAGCTGTCTCAAATTCCCCTTGATTAGTTGTCACTTACTCATCATTCATCTTCTGTTGAAATACTCTGCTCAACTCTAGTTCATTGTCAGTGTTTATCCTCTCATGTTTGCCTTGTTTCCAGCACATCGTGTTCCCTGTGTTGTTATCAATTTGTTTCTGCTCAATTAATCACGACTGAGCCACCATCCTGTCTACCTGTGCTTAGGTCCAGCTTTAAACCCTCCATCATGACAACAGCACAATAAAATAGCTGAAATTCTTGATTTGGTGAACCAAAAGGAGAATTAAAATGTCCTCCAGTCAAACATCTGTTGATGTGTTTGTTGAAATTCACAAACAGCCTAAAATTCAATGGCACACAGGAACAAACTGAAGAAAATGATGGAGAAAGTCATTTTAATAATCTAGGTTTTTTAAATATTTATTGCACAATTCTCAATGTAAATACTACAAACACCCAAATTCACAATACAATCAAAAATGAACCAATATGTATTTGAAAATAGTTTCCATTCCAGCTGCAGAACAACATGTGGCAGTTTCATGTGTTTTTCTTTCCATGTGTCTTCAATGTTACAGCACAGACATGTGGAATAAATAATATCATTTCTTCTGCCATGATAACTTGTTTTAATCTGCCACTGTCTAAATCAGAGCTAAACTGAAATTAATTCCGTCTGTTGAACTTACTCACACTTTTAAAATTTTAATCTGGTTTCCCAAACTCTCTAAATGTAGTTTTAGCTGTAGTTAGTGTATATAAACCAACTGGTTTTAGTTGAAGGAATAATGAGGTTTCCCTGGATAACAGGGTTATACTGTAGTTCTGAGGTCAGCTCATGTTTTCTCTGTTGAGAAAATGAAACATGTTGTTCCTAAAAGCTCTGGTGATTTACAGATTGATAAGTGCTGTTTAATAAAGTTCTGCAGTTATTGTTGCTTACAGCAATAAGATTAAAACCATATTTTCTAGCAGTCTGGACTGCAGAGTTAAACTGACAGTAATTCCTTTAAAAAAAAACTTCTACGGTGACTTTCATTACAGTAGTTTGTTTCAAACCCCACATGATGTTTTGGCAGCACAATCCTGCCTGCTGATCCAAAGATAAGTATTGATATTATGTTTTCAAATGGATCATATCAAGAAAAATGGGTTAATTAACTTGAAATGAACATTTTCATGAACCCTGGGAATTTGACTGCTCTTCATGGAAGCAGGGCAGCTTGTCACATTCTGAACACTGCTGATAATAAAACCCTAAAAACAATACTGTGGGTCAAAATGTAGAACTCAGTTCTTGAAAGACAGTTTTGGTGATTGCGTAATAAACCTTCCTTTACTGGAAATTAAGAGAAAATTAACCAGAATGGAAGTTATGATATAAACATTCTCAGCCCCCTCACTGTGTTGCTCTTATGATACACGCAGCTCTGGGCGTGAAGCTTCATATTTCACGCAAGTTCCCCACTGTGTTACAAGTCTGTCAATTGCTGCACTTAGTATTACATCAGAATTCATGCTGGGTTTGTGCTTCACACTTTGAAACACTAGTGTTTCCTGTGTGTACTTCCGCCAGCAGCTTTGCCTTTGCTTGGTCCCCCTTCGCTACCGTTCTTCCTTTCATCAGAACTTCTTGGACGCCTGTGGAGCTCCTGTAGATCTGTCACTAGAGTGTGGGTGTGGACAACCAATGAATTTCTTAATATGAAGAAATGTTTAAAATTATTGACATTTTAAATAACTTTTACACAAAAGTTTATTTTAAACAAGCAAATGCAACAAATTGTTTCAATTTGAGAAAATCCTTTTTTGCTTGATATGATAAATACATGTGAAAACCTGCTTGATCGTTTTTAGGTAAAAGATATTCAAACTGACCAGCAACCAACCATAAAATAAATAATTTATTTTAACTGGTAAAAAAAAAAAGACAAATTATATGCAACTGTATCTGGTCAATGAGCCTAAACCAGATTTCTTTTTGTAGCATAAAATATCAGTCACCTTGTTTCTAACAGGAAACCGAGTGCACCAAAAGCCCCCAGCAGCCTTAAACAATACACATTAAACTTTAACTGAAAGACTTAGTAAATAAAACTTAACACTTTTTATGATGGTGTGATAATAAACAGTGGAGCTTCTTTCCCCTGGGGAAATTTCCCCAAAATGACAAAGAATTCCTGAAAGAATTAGATTCTCATCTCCTCAACCAAAGCACTGATACGCTTGTTTTGAATATATTATTACATGTTCTGAAAGCAGCAGCTACACATTAGTTGACTGTCTCCCTGGTTTACGTCTCAGTGAAATCAGACGCAGGGAGGTAAAGCCCACTTACTGACTGTCTGCATCTTTATGAAACAGGTTTCTGCTGTTTTTTGCTGCAGTGAACTCAGATATCAGATCAAAGCTAAGTATTAATATGACTGGGAGTGGCGGTGTCAGTCTCTGTTGACACGCCGTGCAGTCTTAAAGAAGCTTTTCAGTGAAAGGCTGGACTGATGTTCTAACGACGTTCACGCTTTCATCTGACTTGCAAAGTGACTGCACTTCTTCTTTGCTCTGATTGTTGCTGTTGTTTATGTCTGTAGTGATTGCAGCCCACCATTACAGCCTCCATTTAGCTTCTGTTTATCTTGAATGTTTTTGTAAAATCAATACATGCACTTAAAGTAAATGTATGAGAAAGATTGTCCTAGCTGTAAACCAGGAAGAAAAAATGCAGGTTACATTTTCCTACATGTTTTATTCTGTGAAATGTAACACTTATTAGTGAACTTACTATTAAATTTAACTAATGCATTTCAAGAAGTATTTTTCTAATGAGAAAATGGATCTGTAACTTATTCTCCTAATCTGTCATACAGACGTCAGCTGTAATATGAATTTACTGGCAAAATATATAATTTCAACCAAAATCTAACAAGCAATTAAACTCCCAAGACAAGAATTCTCTCATGTCCTCATGCCTGCGAGCGCCTTTCAATCTGTTCAGCTTCTCATTGTAGCCAGCAGACTTCCACTGGCGATCATCCTGCAGCTGGATCGCTGCTCGCTTCAACGCCAACAGAGAACTGACTCTGCCGATGAAGTTAGTTTCAACACCAATCCAACACCCCCCCCCTCCTCCCCCCTCCGGGGACTTCAGTTCTGCTTTAATTGTCTGGAGAAATTCGTTCTGTAAATTTACACACTTGTTCCTTCATTCCAGGAAGTGCATATTTTGTATATTTTTTTATGCAGCTGCAGAATCAAGATGCACATCCATGACTCAGGCTCGGATACGCAAAGGGAGTGAAGAAAGTCAAACTACTGATAAGCTTAAAAGTTAGAAAAGTGCCCACAGCTTCACAACATCGATTTGAACCTGCTGGAGAAGAACTCTGATTTTATTCAGTTTTTACACTAGTCTGTAGGTTTTGGAGGGAATTCTGTTGGGTTTCACACTGGTTTGAAAATGATTTGGACTACATTTAAACTGGTTTTAAATCAGGTTTCAACTTGGACGTTGTTCAGCTATTAATCTGGAATAATGTTTCTTCTGACAACAGTCACGTTTTCACTGAGTGATGCACAGAATGTTCATTGAAGGTCTCTATTCATTTTATAATATGATCTCATTTAGAAGGAGAAATAGCAGCACCCTATTTTTTCTCTCCCTGATGAACATTGTTAAAAATATTGACATTAATTTCTCCTACGTTTGTTGATAAAATTTAGATAATTCACCATCACTGCTCCCTAAAACTCTTTCATGGACTCTGCTGCTTTTATCAAATCCTGATTCTAAAACTGTGAAATTAACAACTTGATTTCACCCGTTTGAAATTTCTGTAAGTTTTTCTTTATTTCTCCTTCCTTCCAACTTGTAGCCTCATCACTACCAGCTTTTTGGGGGGAGTGTTACAAGACTAGAACAAAAAGTGATGAAAAAAACGAAAATCAACAGACTTAATTTCTGACCCACCTTTGAGTTACAGTTTAATATTCTATCACCTTATTTAATGTAGATAATGAAATCAATATGTTTCACTGAACATTTTTCCTGTTGCTGATTTTTGTGTCTATACTTTTTTAACAGTTTAGGTAAAATATGTGGCTTTAAACCAATTAACATGTCCAACCCCTTTTTTCTATTTTTTGTTTTGCACAAATCCCTTTAGACGGACATTTCCCCAGACATGGATTAAGTCTAATCCTTCACCAAAAACGTTTAAAATGAGATCTTTGGTGAGTTTTTAAATCTGTTTTTGATCTAAACTCATGTCTGAAAATTGGTTTATGTGGTTTTAAAGGCCACTTGCATTTTGTATTATTTTATTTATACATTTCTAATCTCATCTTTTTATTTACTGGGAAGGAATTATTTAGCAACTTTACTTTTGGTTAAATGATATTACATTTGGCACAGTTACTTTGTGATGTGATGAACACAATTTGTAACAACAATATGAATTTGATTTGTAAGAAATAAAGTATGAAGGATAACTCTTAGCCATGCAAACACAACTAAAATAGAATTTTGGGCTGAGATTTGTCAGTATTCCTTAAAGAGGCCCTTCCATTAAAAACGTTTTTTCTGAGGTTTCTGATGAATATTTTAGCTCCACAGGTGTTCTTACCTTCATAGTGGGTGTGAAAACAGGTCAACAACTTCTCTTTCCGTTTTAATCTCTCAAACTACGCAGGTGGTGATAAAACCCGAGTTCTCCCGAGTGTGGCCTGTATCTGTTACATAACAACTTCTTTGTTCGTTAGTATTCATCAGCTCACGCAGTTGAAACCACGCCTAGCATGCTGCTGGCTAAAAGCTGTTAGCATAAGATGTAGCAAACAGGAAGAGACTACTCTGATGTTGCCATGCGCAATGGGGCAGGAAACAGCATACCTTGCTCTGATAGGCTAGTTTGTTAGCCAATCAGAGTCCAGCAAATTCAAATAATGAATATGAACGAGCTGCTGACGAAGCCTGACGGAAGGAGCCGGAACCACTCGAATTTTAATGCAGACAGATTGAAAGGTCTGTTAATCAGTGTTTCCTGATGTTTTTTAGATATAAAATGTTTCATATTACTGGTTAATACTTAAGAAATAACCACAAAGTCCTGAAATTTGTATGAAATGGCCTCTTTAAGATTAAAGTTACAGAAAATCTTGTTTTCATCAGTCAGATCATGTATTAATAACTTAAAATCCCACCACCAGAGAAGGAGAAAAACAAGAGTAGAAAAATGTCGGCTTCCTCCTTTTCTCTTGACTTTTTGTCTAATAAAAGTTCAAACAGTGACTTGGCGGGGGGGGGGCTCTATAGGAAATTAATGGACCTGGAGATGAGATCATTTTAATTGCAGGCTGTGTGGACGTTGGGTCATTGGCCACACACTATTGTGTCAGTGTAATTTAGTCAAGTATGGATCTCATTAGTTTGTAGAAATGACGCGGGCTACTTTGCTGTTTTGACCCACTTTGTGTCACATTCATACGATCAGTTTAAAAGTTCTTCATCAATCTGCCAGATGTAACAGAACTGTGAAGACAGCAATGAGTACAGACTTCTTAAAATCAGAACAAGCAGTGCTATCGTAGTTGCATATTTAGGAGGATTTCCACATTGCAAAGTTCTTGATTTATTTACTTACAGTAAAAGTGCTGAGAGCAGATATGCTGTTAAAGCAGTAGAAAACATTTCAAAATGTGCTTTACCCTGAAATGCAACCATTATTAAATATTTCCTTGCGTGCATAAGTAAACAGCAATAACAAAAACTAATTGCAGAAATGTGAAATAGCTAAAACACATGAGGTCATTACTGAAAATTGAATCAATTTAGGAAACGTCATTAATGTAGGAAGACAGTTTTTCAGGGTTTTGCAGCTTTGGATAAATGGAGTGTATTATTAAATAAATTATGCCACTTTACCGTTTTAGGGGCTCTTGTTGCCATGGATGTGCATTTTGACACGTTGTGTGGTGCAGGATTTGTTTGCAGGGTTATTTGTGCACTGGTTCAACAGAAAAATGTGTTTAGTGATGTAGTTGGATGTATTAGATTTGTTTTATTTTTGTCGGGATTGTTTTGATGAGAGCAAAGAAACACACTGACAGACAGGCGGCAGGAGGACGTGAGAGAAATAAATCTTTACTTAAATAAAACAAACACAAAGATGCTGCAAGGTGGGAAGGCAAAAACAGGTGAGCAGAACTGACTGAAGCAGAAATGAGAACTGGCACAGCAAAGAAGAACAAAAGAACAAACAACTAGGATCTGGCAGACAATAAAAGAAACCTGGAGGTGTTCTTCCACCGAGGGGGCTAATGACTAACAAAAGGCCAGTGTGTTAATTTGTGAAAAAAAACAAGAATAATGAAACAAACAGACAAAAAACATTTAAACACAAATGATGCAAAACAAATAAAACTGACATCATGTTCTGTAATTTGTGGTTGCAAATCTAAAACCGCTTCAGTGTCAAAATTAGACAATTTCTTTGTAAAAAATCTAAAAAGAACAACAAAAAGGGCTGAAATATGACAAAGAAAAATATTTCTGAGCTCAGATTTTAGAAAAAAAAAGCCACAGACAGACGAGCTAAATGACACTTGTGTGTGGCACATTTAGATTCCTGATTCAGAACATCAAACAGCAGCCTCATTGTGTTGCTGACAACACAAAGACAAAGATGTCAAGAAGCTGCATGAGCCTTAAACTGTAGCACGGTGGGAGAGTTTTCAGGAATACCAAACAGAAGTCTGGACAACAAGCTCTAATCTGAATCCAGCGTTCTGCATCAAAAGGAACGACCGAGACGTACAAACCAGCTGTTCGCTGCTGAGAAGCTGTGAAATGCACTCAGCTGCCGAGCGGTTGCACATTTGACCAAATTAATGAGAAGAACCAATGACAATTTGTGAGATTAGATTTTTTTTATTGCTCTTTACTACAAAGCTTTTCTATTTTCAGACATAATTGCTTGAATTATTAAATTCCCAGAGGGAATAACGCGACCCCAATTTTCATGAACTCTAAACGAATGTTATCTTTGTATTTGACAATTAGTAATTTCTCTTTAAATGTCGGAGTGAAACGAGTCAAACAAGTCATTAGGAAGATTTTTACTTCTGCAACAGCTCGTCTTCTCCAGGTTCCAGCTGGTGCGACGAGGAACTTCCATCTCACCTGTCTGTCTCCAGCTGCACGTTTTAACTGGAAAATTGCAAGTGACTTGATTTGGTTGTGATCCATTAGATGTGATAATCAATACAGTACAACAGCAAACACTTATTAAGAGAGACGCAGACAAACATGGACACTAAATATCACCATCTGCAGATGTCTTTGAGTTTTTGTTTAGTTTGTTTTGTTTAGATAAACCTTGAACAGCATGTATGAAACATTTCTTTAAACTATATTTTCTTGTTGTTATTGTCTTTCAATAGAGTTCATCTTCACAACTTGTCTGAAGAATGCAGAGGGACGAAAGGCCTGATGCAACCACAGAGCACCAGACCTGCCACACTCGAACAGAAGCGTATGCCAAGTCCTGAGGGATTCGAAGCGACAACTGAATCACTCGTAACTCATCATCGCATCATCGTGGGAGTATTTAAATCTCTGCTTCTCTCATTAGGACCATATTGTTCAGTCTAAGTCCACTCATCTTTAGGAGCTGGTGTTTATCTCCAGCAGCCCTGAATGCTTTTTTTTAAAGAGGCCATTTCATACAAATTTCAGGACTTTGTGGTTATTTCTTAAGTATTAACTAGTAATATGAAACATTTTATATCTAAAAAACACGTCCGGAAACACTGATTAACAGACCTTTCAATCTGTCTGCATTAAAATTCGGGTGGTTCCGGCTCCTTCCGTCAGGCTTCGTCAGCAGCTCGTTCATATTCATTGTTCGAATTTGCTGGACTCTGATTGGCTAACAAACTAGCCTATGAGAGCAAAGAATACTGTTTCCTGCCCCGCTGCACATGGCAACATCAGACGTCGTGTCTTCCTGTTTGCTACGTCTTATGCTAACAGCTTTTAGCCAGCAGCATGCTAGGCGTGGTTTCAACTGCGGGTGCTGATGAATACTAACAAACAAAGGAGTTGTGATGAAACAGATACAGGCCGTTCGAACCCAGGTGTTATCACCACCTGCGTAGTTTGAGAGATTAAAACTGAAAGAGAAGTTGTTGACCTGTTTTCACACCCACTATGAAGGTAAGAACACCTGTGGAGCTAAAATATTCAACAGAAACTTTAAAAAAAACGCTTTTAATGGAAGAGCCTCTTTAAGAAAGAAAGAAAGTTATCATTACCTCATCTTTTGGTTCTCAACTTGATACCAATATAGATTTTTATCTTTTTCAGCTACAGCAACTGCAGTTGTTATTATGTAGAGACTGGGACATGTTTTAAGCTGCCAAAATATTAATATATGTATCTGTGTGACTTAAATGTTGTAAACTCCATCAGCCTATAAAAGTCCACCAAGTCTTAGAGTACAGAGTAAAAGTTTGTGACTAAGCAAACTGAGCTGACAAAGCAGGTCCACTCTGAAGAAACTCAGCAGACAAAGCGGACAATGAGCAGGACATCATGGCGGCTCACTTCTCCACTAAAGAGTGAAAGGACAGTTTACTGATTACATTCCCGTGTCCGAGAAGCTTTGGTCCTTTTAACGCTTGTAAGAATAAAAACACATTTACAGTGTTGTGAAACGGTGTTTACTTCCATAGATTAAATCTGTTGTTGTTTATCAGATTTTAAATGTTTCACATTCATAATTATTAGACAAATATAACAGAACAAAAAAGTGTAAATACAAAACACGGTTTTCAAACAAGGATTTTATTTATTGAGGGAAAACAGTCATCTAAATCAACCGGGCTCTGTTTGAGTAATTACTTGTTAAACCAGCAGTTATTAACTACAAACTGAGTTCAGTTTATCTGGTCAAACCCAGGCCTGATTTATGTCAGACCTGCAGAATCAAGAAATCACTTGAATAGAACCTTTATCTCAACATCCAGGAACACGTTCCACCCAGTTCTAAAGAAGAGAACAGATGATTGGTAAAGCCATCAACATCTGTCAGTCTGGAAACGGTTACAAAGACATTTCTAAGTGAACCACAGTGAAAACTGTTATCCACATAGAGCATTTCTCATCTTCTATGTTTGCATGAATACATATAGATTCGCAATTTATTTAGCTTTAT
>SSNP01000036.1:1528090-1599583 GCA_006937955.1 Pachypanchax playfairii
TTAATTTATACTTCTATTTCTTCCTGTTTTATTACACATTGTTTTGTAATTAATGTTGAAAAACATATTGGGTTGCTGTAGCATGAAATGTGCTACTTAAATAAAATTTGATTTCCTGAATAAACCATAACTTTAACATCTGCTGGCTTTTTCTGTAGATCACAGTGTTCATGGTCCTTAATGAGGTCTGAGACATTGACATTCTGCCTGAACACCAGGACGCCCTTGACAAAGAGATAATTCATCTCAATGGGAAATTTCCTGCAACAAATGTCAATATATACAAAAATCTCTTGATGTTCTTTTTGTTTTTTACTTTTAAATAAAAGAAAACAAATATAAAAAACTGAATAGATCATGGAAGAGAGTAATCTTAAACTGTGTCTTTATTATTGATCTTTTAAACCCAACTTTTCAATCCAATAAACTTCTCTGATGCATTTGAGTTTTAATTTAATTATGTAAAATATATAAAAAATACTAATTAGTTTTTTTTAGTTGAACACTTTACTCTTCAGCTACAAGGGAGGTCACACACGTGATTCAATTTTTGTCTGAGATGCCAGTTTTGAGCTGCATCAAGTTCACCATACGTCATATGGCTCAAACCGGAAGTAGGCTTTGTGGCTTAGAAAATAAAAGCTAGCAAAACGCTTTAAAAACAGCAACTTTGTTTCATTTTTGTGGCAATTTTAGCTTTATATAAATGGAAAAAAAATGTTTCTCTGGATTCATTTGCTAGATTGGTGTCTAACTCCAGTCCTCAAGAGCTACTATACTGCCTGTTTTGAATGTTTTTCAGCTACAACACACCTGATTGAAATGATTTAGTTAACTCCTCCTCATCAACAGGTTTTGCAGAGACTTGTGAGCAACCTGCTCATCTAAAAGAGGTGTGTTGCATCAGAGGCACATCTAAACCCCGAAAGATAGTGACCTTGCGGCAAAGGAGTATTTGTTCTTAGCGTTGGTGGGGACTGATGAATCAACTCTGCCTTATTTATTTTCTTTTTTGCTGGACATTGGTGGGGATATGTCCCGTCTGCTATTTCTACGCCTTGGAGTTTGACACCTATAAATGTAACATTTTTCATCAGATGCTGGGTAAAACTGAGTCATGTGATGGAAAATAGATTTAGTTTAAACTCTAAATAAAATATAACTGCAGTTACTTCTTCAGTTTGTCAAAAACAAAATTAAGACTTTAACAAAATCAAACAAACATACACAATTCTATATATAGCCTACATTTTCTACTTAATTACATACTTGAGCTTTTTTATGTACAAAATCTATACACTGAATAAGCAGCAGATTTTAACACGGTAGCCTACTCTTTAACAATATCAATCATCACTATGTAACAAAGTATTAGGAATGTGAATTGTCTTGTATTAGTTTAATATGTAATTGATATTTAAATATCTAATTAGGATATAAAACGTTTACCCTACTCATTCATCTGGATAAAAACGGGTGAAACTCATGAAATCATTTATTTTGAAAGGATTTTCCGGACATCCTCCTGTATTGTGTCGAGCTTGATTGGACATGAGCTGCAGCTTTGGACATATTAAGGTGATCACGTTTACTTTGGAGCGGAGTTGAACACCTGGACCGGAGCGTCTGCGCGAGCGACTACGGCCACATGAACTGCGTCTCCTGCTGTAACATGTCCGAGAAATAAATAATCTGGATTAAAACACCCACTGACACGCGCGCGCGCACGCACGCGGAGTTCGGAGGACTTGGCTGTGTTTCAGACTCTCCATTAAGCGGCACCGAAGATGCTCCGCTGCGGCTCTCCGTCTTGATTTCACTCAGTGAAACGTGATAAAAGAGTTTTTTGGATGTTTGCGCAGTTTTTGAAGACCGCAAGATGATTCCCAGCTGACTGTCGCTACGCGCTGTGGGTCTCGTACCTCTGGAAACCCGAGAGGGGTAAAACGGATGTTTGGACCTCCCCCCCCAGATTGTTTAAATCATCAGTTGTACTCCCTGCTACTCAGAATGGACTGTCTTCACCTGCTTGTCTCCGCTGTGGATTCTTAATGTAACCCGAGAAGTCCGTAGCAGCCGAACCTGAGCGGTGCGGGTCCAGCTGATCCAGTTTTGCGCTCACCTCCTTCACTGTGCTTATACATTCAGATTTGAGTCTTTAATTGCAGACTGACTCCAGAAACATCCTCCTGACCTGTTTGTCTGGAATGTTATTAGTCTGTGTGCGTTTGGAGAAGACGTGCTTGAGTCTTGAACCAGCGCGCGCGTCATGATGTCCACAGTTTTATAATTGTTTAGCGTTTATCGGGTCTTCTGTAAGGACTTCAACTCGTTTTGGGACCACTGTGTTGCTTTACTCACAAGTTTCCCTAATTTGGATCAGGATAGTTGGAACTTGGACTCGTACGCGGGGAAGCGCTCTGTTATCTCGGAGAAGACGCGGATCGTTCTTGGATCACAGCTTGTAAAGGATCGTGGTAGACGGCTCTGACATTTGCTCGTTTAGACTATTTGTTTTTTGGAAAAACCTCGACAGCGCTTCACGCGCCCTGTCACGCTCTTGCGCTCAAATACTCTAAACATCTGTCTATTGCGCATCATCCAACTTGTGAGTCGCGAAGACCTGCGCCAGCACTGTGCGGAGGCCCGCAGAGAGGTTTGATTCTTCACCAGATCACCGCTGGAACGACTGGGATTTACCATCCAGCCACTGGGATTTCTACCATGTCAGGTGTTCGGGATTTCAGATGGACTCCCCTCCTCTGCGTGGCGGCGCTTTCGTGTGGTGAGTGATTAGATCCTCCTATCCACCCACCCCCTCCCTCCCTCAGCCTCAGGCAGTGTTTCTGTATCATACTTGTGTTGCACAGAACCTTATTGTGCTAATTTTCTGTAACGTGTAACTGCACTGGCAGCTGCTGTTGTGATAGGTCAGAAAAAACAAATCAACACACTCAAACACAAATATCATCATTCAGAAAACATCACAAATATCTGAGCAGACATTTAGAGCTGAAATCCCTTTAAGATGACTTTTAACTTCAGGATCACAAACTGCACAGACACCACAAGTGGCCACAGGATTAAGGTGTTTGCACTCATTAGGACTGACATCATCATGACAAAATAATTGTAATAATGATCTCGGATCAATAATTCTATAACATTGGATGAACATGGTCGTCACGAAGCAGCATGAGTTCAAACAGTGAAGAGATCCAGCAGGCACAGACACAACAGGAGCTGGACTAGTGATCTAAATACTGCCCACTCTGGAGAACCACACTCACAACATATTAAGCAACTGTCAACATCTTCTTTTGATTTTCTCCTCTCTGTGTGCTCAAAGCTACTTTTTTTCCCAAATATGAATGCTCTTATGTTGCAGATTAATGAACATACAAAGATGTTTGTTCTACAGATCATCACATGTTGCAGAAAGTGCAAAAAAATCCAGATGTGCTGCTGATCTGAATGTTGCATAGATGCACTTGGAACCAAACAGTCCTTGTTTAAAGAAAATGCTCCTTTTGTGTTGGTGCAGCAATACAATCCTGTTTACAGCAGTGGCCAGAAAGTGTCACTGCAATGCACGAATCAGATGTGCTGCTTCAAGCCAAACTGATTTCTGGCTCCTCACATGATCCTCTGCATGCTTTTATTTGCACTTGAGCCTCATTTGTGGACTCAGAATCAGGATTGTTTGATTCCCCCCCACATATTTGCTGCATAACCACCCTGTAAGCCCTGAGGTATTAGACATTTTGCACAGCATCCCTTCTTTCCTTTTATTTTAATTAACTTTTTCTGAATTTCATTATCACACAAAAGAAATGCCTGTGCATGCTGTGTTGAGGCTGTGAGCGTAGCATGCTGTATGCTGCAGCTCTCTGCCTACACAAAGTGTCTGTGGTCAGTTTTTCTTCAAGACCCAGCTTCCTGATGCTACCGTCAAATACAGACACTGTAACAGATTAGGTGTGTGGCCCAGCTGCTACTGACAAGGTTCTCAGAGGCTTTTGGCCCCCGGAGACATGAAGTTTGCATGCACAGCAACATTGCTGCACTCTAAACCCTTCTCTTCCCTGCCACACTTTGTATGTTAAATAAACAATTTGTAAGTAAACATCAAGTGTGTTGGATGAAGAGCAAAGCAGACAAATCCCCAGGTGTGAAAAAACATGGATTTTATGACTGCTCAGGGGAAAAGTCAGTATTCTAATGAGCTTCTTCATATGTTTGACTCTTGATGTCATAAACAGGCTTAAAATTAATTTTGATCTATTTTTTATGTTTTTGCAGCGTTGAATGACTAAAAGCCTAGCAGGGATTTGTTGTTGAAAAGCCGCTGTGAATTGCTGCTTTGCAGACGGAATGTCGCCTGTTAGCCTTCATCATTCCTGTCCCACATGACGGTCGTAGGTCAGGTGCAGAGCAGCTTTCTTACAGCTGATAGAGGTGAAGGGTTTTTGACCAAGGACACTTGAGTTTGGCATGTTTACTGATAGGAATGTTTGCAGATTTGGTTTGTGGTTTCCAAGTGTGATGTTATTTCCAAGTTAGAATTATCTAACCTCAGGCTGAGAGTTTGAAATGCTTCAATGCTGCTGATGTTTGGCTGAATGTTTTCAGACAAAACATCTCCTTTTTTGCTGCTATGAATAAATCTCATGATTGGTTGGTTACAGGAAAACATAAAGCTTAATTTAATAACGAGAGTTTTTGCAGGAATCTGAGCATTATGAAAGCTGTAAAAGTTTATTTTTTCTCTAATGTCATTGTGAACAATTCACATGATCTTCTGGTTCTTTTGTTTTCTGCCACTGATTTTGTTCTGAACACCATCTTCATCTACCTGTCTGAGTAACTCAGCTGAAACCTTTAAAACTTTCTTTTTGTTTTTCATTAACAAGATAGAAAACCTCAGATCGTTTTCCTCTCCGCCTCCCTTTGAACTAACCACCATCATAACAAGTTCTTCTGTCTTTAATCTGTGTTCTCATCAAGTTTAGAAGGCAGTTGGTAGTGTGAAACTACCCTCCTGCCTAAATGACGTTTATTAGAAGACTTAACTCAGGCTCTTCTATCCTTTTTACTTTAGGTCCATTTTCATTGTATTGAAAATATTAGAAAGGGATGGTGTGTCTGCATCAAGTAACACTCCCAATGCTTCAGTGTGACGCTTGTAGCGCCTGTCACTTCTGAGCCAAAAAGGGCGCGTAGGCGGGGCTTCCTCTTTTGTTGGATGTTCTTAACTATGGCGGATCATATCGACAGAGTGGCTTGGTTTTATTTGCTTAAACAAGCTAAACAACGTAGACGTCGGGTGCATTAGCGATAAGCTTGTCTTCTGTTGTTGAAATTGTTTTTCCTAGTCCTGCTTCATTCAAGTTACATGCAGTGACATCACTACAATGAGACGCTCTTATTGGTTGACGCGCCGCTTCAAGAGCGTTAAAAGTTCAGCTACAGCTGATATTCAGCCTAGCTCGTGTTTCAAGCGTCAAAGCTTGAAAAGTTGACGCTACCAACGCTCACAAAGTACCGCAGAGACTCTGACGGACTTAACCATAGACCTTACATGTAATCTTGACGCTCCTGACGCTGTCTCTTAGGCTGGTGTGAATGCACCATTAAACTAAATTGTGACATTAAACTAAGCTGGTTCCTGTCCTACAGGAGTGTTTCTATAAGGCTTGGAGAATCTGTTCCTCCTTCAGCTTGTCTCATGTGGAGTTCCACAAGGCACAGTTCTTGGACTGATTTTATTTTTGATTGACATGCTCCTCTTAGGCTCCATTTTAAGAAGATAGAAAGTTTATTTTCATAAATTTTCATCTGACACTCAGATTACCTTCAGTTAAAGCTGAATTATTCATTTTCATTAAAACCCCAGTTATTTTTGCCATATTGAAATTAGAGCCTGGATGGTTTTAAACTTCTTTAACTTCAAGGAGAATAAAACTGATGTTGTTTTTGAATCCAGTGTAAACTGCAAGTCATCTTTTAGTTAGGAGCCCCAAGTTAAGTCACATATTAAAGATTTTTGTGGGATATTAGATTCTAATTTTAGCTCTGAGAATCAGATCAATGCCTCAGAAATCATTTCTTTAAAAATTTGTAAAAGGTGAAATCTTTAACTTCAAATTACTTTGAAAGGCTGATTTGTGCTTTTATTACTATCAAACTAGATTCATGTAACTTGCTGTACATTTGTGTTAGTTTGGCCTGTAATTCATGTTAGCAGTTTGTTCAGAACACTGCAGCTCACCTTTTTTACATGAACAAGAAGTCAAAAACATACGTCATCTGTGCTTGCTTCCCTTCATGGGCTTTTTTTTGGACATAGGATTGATTTAAAATGTTGTTGTTGACCTACAAGGCTCTTAATGGGCAGTTCTTGTTTACTTGTCTGATCTCCTGCAGCCGTATGCACCCTCCAGTTCTCTTAGCTCTGTTGATCATTTGCTATTAAGCTGGTCCACAGAGATGATCGAGCTTTTTCAGTTGTGGCTCCTGAACTGTGGATCATCTGCCCCTTCATGTTAGACAGACTCCAACTCTGCTGTTTTTAAATCTCATCTTAAAACGTGTATTCACATCCTTTTACTCAACATCAACACTTTTCAATATTGATCTATTTTAAATATTTAAAAAAAATTAAGATATCTGATAATACGTTTTTAAAATGTTGTTTATGTTTGTCTTTGGTTTTCTATTACCATCTATTTACGTCCTTATATCCAGCACATGGACCCATGGCAGCTGTTTTTAAACATGCTTTATAAATAACTTTTATTTGATTTTGAGCATTTATAATCTTGTGCATATGATTTATTATCTCTATCCACATGCATACACAACAATCAGATTAATGCAATCAGGGCTGGCGCACTAAAGAATGTCATAAAATATATGCCTTTTGTATGAAATAAAACATTAACCTTCAGGCATTGAGGCAGATCGGATGTTTATGAGTCTGTACCTAATTATTAATCCATAAGAGATTATTCTGCTTATTATTTTTCCGATGTACAGTTACATTTATGAAACAAATGAATTCCATTATTTGAACAATGCCTATAATTTATTTATTAAAAATATCCCCAAAATATTATTTATCCTGACCATATGAGAGAGGAAAAAAAAAAGGTAATTTCTTGATCGACAGAAAACCATAAATCAACTCTATCAGATTAAAGTGGAGGCAGTTTTTCATATGTTTAATAGGTGTGTATGCAGTTATCTAATATGTAAATTGATCCTGTTTGGTTTACCACCTCAGCTAAACAACGAGCTGGATGAAAGCCAGTAAGTTGATATTGCGGTTAACCTGAGTAATTGGATTGAAGGGATTACGTCTAACTGTTACATCGGCGGATGTAGTGATGCAAGTGCCATGGATTTCTGGAGCCGCCTCCTTCAGTCGACTGCAGAATGAGGCTCGGGGAGCAGAGTTTGTCCTGTCATGGCTTGAATGCAGCTGGCAGGCTTCCCAGCATCAGCCTATCTCTGAACAGAGACAGTGGACAGAGAGCAGACAAAGCGGCAGTGTGACACACCAGCTCCCATGTTCTAAGCTTAATTGATTTACATTTGGTGAAATGAAGCATTTGTTCTGTTGTTGTGTGTGAAGAGGTTTTCTGGTGTTTTTGCTTTTTTTTCTATGGAAAAAAGAGCCCTTTGGATAATAAAGAAAAACCTGGCTGCATCTCTCTGTATGCATTAACACTTCCTGACTGCAAATGAGTCAATATTTCTATTTAGTTATTCTGTCTTTGGGGTGGTGGTGTCAAGATGCTGGATTGCTGGCGGTGCACCTGTCACTTTTGTTTGTGTTTGCATTAATGAAGCATATTGTCTTTATATTTAGCTAGCTCTTCACAGTTGGTGCTTGAAGGGAGAGTTATTTAATTTAATTCTATTGTGGCATTTGCTGCAGGCTTCAGAAACCAATGAAGAGCGCAGCAGAGTGCTGAAAGTTATTTTTCTTTTTCCTGGGTGCAAAACTAAAATGAATATTTGCTTTTGAAACTGGAAGGCAGAAATAACTCCGTGCTTGACTTGCAGCCTTGTTCTAATCGTTGCACTTTCTCCAGTTGTGTCTGCCATTCAGTTGTAACTGATTTTCTTCATTAATTGGCAAGATCCAGCTAAAACAGACTTTATTTAATAAAAAAAAAGGTCTTTGAAATATCTTTGAAGTCCAGCCTTACTTGAATCTGTTTGATGCTCAGAGCTGTTTTATTGCTTCAAGCTGTCTCTTCTGAAGCATTGTAGCTCTGCAGTGGCTGTTGTGTCGTGAATTCTAAGGATGTCGTCCTTTGTCAGCGGTGAAAGCAACCTTTTGTGCAGCACTGGTCACCCAAGATGTAGCATGATGGGAGAGACCTCTTGCTTGAGGGCTTTTTCAGAGTTGCACGAGATGGTAAGTTAATTGGTTTATAATGCATTACCCATTTTTCTGGTAGATCTAAAAGTCAGTGGTTTTGTCCTTTCAATGACTGAAATCCTGAAGGCATGTACGTCTTTCTTCTACTAGGGATGAGTTCCTCAGTAGTATTAGGTTTATTATGTAGGTTTTCAGTCCACTAAATGGACTCAGTTCTTTGGGTTACGATTAAGCACAGTGTACGAGCTCAGAAGTATGCATGTGAGTTCGAGACCTTTTCTTCTTTAATAGTGGAAGGCAGTTTGCCTTTTTTATGTCTGTGACTTTTTGAGGCAGAACGTTTCTGGGACTAACTCGGTGTGTAAGCTAAAAACAGTTGATGCAAAAATTGCAGTTTTCAATGTGTAAAATATAAAATACATTGTTTGTTTTTATAAATGGGGGAATTTTTTTTTTTTTCGTTGTTAAAAATGGTCCTTTAATTAAAATGTTAGCATTTTGTCACATTTCCTAAAACTGTCACAATTGACATTTCTGCTACACTATAGGTGGACTATATCCTTGAACTAGTTTAATTTCCTGTAAGGTATAAATTTCATATTTTTATATACTGTAACACAGCAGAAACTACATAATGCTTTTACCTAACAGTGATATTCACCACAGCACACGACAATTTGACACAAACTATTCGTATCACTAATAGTTTGTTTGCACATGTGGAAAGCTCGAGAACTAACCAGGTAACATACTGTCGTGTTCATATCTGAGAGGAACATCAATAAATTAAAGAAAGGGAATAAAAAGGATAGAAATAAAATGATTGGAGAAACACCAGCAGAACATTTGGTGAAGTGAATATGTTTAAGAAACATTTGTTTTGAGACACTGTCACTGCTGTAGCTATTAAGTGATGGTGTTACATCAGCAGAAAACATCTTAGTGATCTGTAGTTTCTCAGGATTAGATTAGATAAGCATGACAATACAGTTTATTTATGTTTGTTAAACCCTAAACACAAAAGAAAAGTGACTTTTGGTGCTCTTACTAAAGTTTGTTGGTGTTGCTGCTTTTCGTAGGTGTGAGGAAAATATATTTTCTCCAAGAGAACAGTGTGCACAACACCTCTAAAACCCTGTAAAAATAAAGTGTCTCTTGGCTTTCTGTCTAACTAGAGAAGGAGGAAGTGACAGGAAGGCACAAACTCAGGGTAGCAGTTGGTTATTGGAAGCAGGGAGACTCAGAGTGGACATCTATATCCCCAATCTTCTTTTGACTCAGGAGGGAAGGACAGGGTGAGACTGGCAGGACAGCTGTCTCTTTCATTTAAATGCAGTAAATTAAGAAAACAAATGCAATGACATTTTTTAGATGTCTCTTAAAGACAATTTGCCTCCACAACTTAGTACAGCACCACACTTGGTTGTAACATGTTGCTGCCTCCACAACAAAGAGACAATAATGTCCCAATGCCAAGGCCTGGGGGTTACTGCCTCAATACCTGCCAAAATACTATTGCTTTCTCAGTTCAAGATATCAAATTTTACTATGAGGTAATTATTTTTCACGGCAGAGCTCAATCTTTACAGCCAGGACATTTGTTCACCTGTATACATTGATCCATTGGACTATTAAAAATGCACACGGACGAACATCAAACCAGCAGAATTCAGAGGTAAACTTTCCTCTTTCCCATCAGAGTGTTTATAGCAGCAGGATTTGTTGTATTTAAACTGCATTCAAGTGGGTTTTTACCAGTAATTCATCAGTTAGGTGAAGAATCACGTAAAATTTACTTTGAAATTGTGCATTTGCCTGGAATGTATCCTTTTAAACTCAGTTGTAATGAATCTTATCAACTGTGTATTTGTTTTGAGAGACTGATTCCGGTTTCAATCTACAAATGTATTTCTATACATATCAGTCGTATTATGTACATTCAAGGTTGTGGATTGATCTTTTGTTTATAGCGCAGACTTTCTTCTATGCATGAAGTCTTTTGTTTCCCTCTAAGATTTAAAGCCAAGAAATTCCAACCTGACATGTTATTGTGTTCATCTGTGATGTTTCTGTATGTTTAAGAACAAAACTGGATATTTTTGAAACTTGTCTGGCTGCCGGTCGATCCAGGCTAGTTTAATCAGCAGCACACCTTTCATGCCGGGGTTATATTTAAACAACCACTCATTCCTTAATGTATCTCATTTTTTTTTCTTTATTAAGCTCTGTGTAAGATGTCTTCCTTTTATTGTTCAGTCTTTCTTTTTGGAAATACTTGAAAGTAATCTGTCAGAAATAATCCACCACCTGCTTGGCTTTCATTGCCTTGAGTGCAGCGTTGTGTAGGATAATTAGACTTCACATTATAATTATTCATTTGAAGTGGCAGGTGATTGCTGTGGTACCCATGCGCATGCAGCAGAATCTCATCGAGTGCACTGAAGTTCATCTTCACCATGCAGTTTGTATTTTGAAAGTTTCTAAGCTCTGTTGGGTTTATATTAATCTGTTTAATAGCTGCCGTCCAAAACCAGATACCGTGATGTTTTCATAACATCACAAAACTTAGTGTTTCATTGAAGTTTAGAAGGAGATACATACAGTATTTAAATTGCACGGACATCTTCTAGCTTTGTTTGAAATCTATGAAGTTGTGAAACGTTGCTCACCAGGGAAGTAGTGAATCGTCTTTATTAGGCAACCCTATGTTTCGGCTGAAATTGATTCTCATGCTCTGCGGCTCACGCACAGCTTCCACAGCTCCTTTGATCTGAAATGTTTTCCTCCTTTCTGCTTGTGGTATTGTGAGTCAGATGTTGGATCATCTTTTCCACCTAGTTTCCAGATTTGCATAAGTTTAAAAAACAACTTTACATGTGCAGCAGCATATCTGGTCACTGCTTTAGAGAAATGGCCTCCATCATGGACTCCCTCTGTGAAGAGTTCTTGTTGAAAGTTGGACTTAACGCAAGACTCTCATCAGATTTTATTGGCAAGATATCATGACACCCACTGAAGCTTTCTCCTCTCGGTCTGTGGTGTTACAGGGGTATAATCATTTTCCTCTAATTCTGGTTGTCTCGACAAGGTAATATAACTCACATTTAATAAGTTGTCTCCCCTGACACGCTGAAGGAGAATGAGCTCTCTGAAGGAAGAAAAGGTTACACTGAATGTGCCCCCTTTAATTTTACTAAGGCGACTACATGGAATACAGATTTAAACAGAAATACTATATATATATGATGCTATGTTCACATATGTTACTTGTCCATGATAAGGAGGAAGGACATCCTCTTTTCACCCAGTGTTATATAAAACCAGCGTCCATGAAGCTCATCTTATCTCAGCTAGGGAACATTTTAGGATTTTAACAACTGAATTGCTGAAAAAAAAGGAATTTAAAATGATTCTTCAACTGATTAGATACCGCGAGTAAGAATCGATGATACTTAGACTAAATGATTGGCTTGTCGCTTCCTGAAAAGACCAGCTATTTTTTTTTTTAAGCAAAACAAAGTTATAACAGAATCTGAGTGGTGATTTTTAGAATGTTTTGTATAAAATACATTTCTTTTTTGAGGTCAAATCAAGTGGCTATTAAATCAGTTTATTTCTCATCAGAATATTTTAAGTTATTCTTGTTGGTTGTTTTTTATGCATACAGAAACTCTAGAAGGCCAATGGAGAGACCTAAAAATAAAAAGAGTCTGATTATGGGAAAAATGCTACTTTCTATAGACCCCTTTTCAGTCTACGTCACGTTCCATCACATTCCGCTCTATTGCGCATGTCATTCGCAGAAAGCGTTAGCCATCATGTCTTGTTGTTCTGTTGGTTGTACAAACCGTTCAACTCGGACCTCTTTCGAGGCAAACAGAAGACGTCTTTGGTTGCAAGCCATCAGAAGATCTGCAGCGACCACTTCATATCTGGTAAGGACAACATGAGCTTAAAGGTATCGCTGGTTAACACAGGATCAGTTTAACACAGTTAGGATCAGTTTAACACAGTTAGCTCTCGGCGATGACAGGACCAACCTTTGACAGCTGGGAGTGCGTGCTGGCTGCGAGAGAAGCCGGCTGCGAGAGAAGCCGGCTCCGAGCGGACGGACACCGCTTGTTAGAACTGATCTGGGGAGAGAAAGGAGATCACGGCTAGTTTGATTTGGAGGATGTCGCAAAGGTTTTGATCCAAGAAAAGGTCACTGACACACTGCGTTGTGTACGGTTTCAGGCTCTCCTGGGACTAGAGACTCGGTGTGTCGATCAGGTAAGAGTGGATATGTGGCCATTGCAGTTTGTCTCGTTGTTTATCCACTCACCTGCATGTAATGCGTAGGGGTCTTTAAGTTGTTTTCCATTCACTAAAGTTAACTTTGCTGCATAATCCTTCTAATCACTTGGTGACAAAGTGTTGTAGTATACAGAAAACATCGCTAGCTACCAATATAGGACACAACTTGAACATAATCACTGCTTAGAACAACACAGTGTTAAAGGGCCAGCGGCGCACGCATCCGCCGTGTTTGTAAACAAATGAGGGGTCTATACTGGACTGTGATTATATTTCTGCTATGCTTGTTGTAGTCAGGTCTGTTAGGTTGCAGCTACATGCTAGAAGACTATATTAGCATGATGCTTCCACTTGAGCTTGAAGCCTGCACTACCATTCCTGCTTCAAATTCTCCAACAACAATCCAGACCAGCGTGTGCATGACTAATGCCGTTGATACATTGGTACTCCTACCATCATACTCCACCCAGGAGCCTTATATGCTGCCACCATGAAAATAAACCCCGCCCCCTCCAGGCCCCCTAATGTGACCTTTTATTAGTGCCACACTGGAGCCAGAAGGACCTTATCGAGACCATGCAAAGACCAGAAGCCTCAGTATTTTATAATAAAAATTTACCCTTTTGATTAAATGAAACTTTTATCGAGCCAAATGTTTTGGAGTTTTGCTTTAGGTTCACTTCTGGTGGGAAAAGATTTCATCCATTTTTCTTGATTTTAAAAAAAAACCGAATGTGTTCAAATGTTGCTTTTCAGTAGTATAAAACAAGAGATAATAATCCTGGTGTTTAAGATTATATTTAAATCCAGTTGGTGTCAGTTGCTAGGTTGGAAAAGCTAGACAGATCAACAGCATCAGAACCGATAAGCCATTTCTGCTGTAGATGCTTTTGCTCTCTTGCTTTTGTATATCAGCAGTATTTCCCAGTGGGCTCCATGTGAGAGATTTGTATGAAATCAGTGCAGTGGAAACTGAAGAAATATGACCAGATTTGTATCTTTCAGCATGTTTCACAGTATGTCTCCCCACACTGATCTTTTTCCAGAGCTACAAATCTGCTAAAAGACTCACGAATGAACCCTCCGGTCTGGCAAGAAACCTCAAGTTTGTCTTCCACAAGCAGCCAGCACTTAAATCTCTCTCAGAACAGTGTTGTTTTCAGAAGCGGGGCTGCTTTTCCTGCTCTTCATTTTTTGTTCTGTTGTTTTTTTTTGTATGGCATAAGTGGAAGTACAGCTGAGTAAACTTGATGCGCTGATGGTTTGACTTTTACAGTCATTTCTGTGACGTTTGCAACATTTTAGAATGTTATTAGCGTGGAACACATAAATACAAACCCCAAAATACTACCTAGTGGTAATTCTGCACAAGATGTTTGGCTCCAGGATTTTATCAAGAACCAGAGGTTATCCAAGTGTCAACAGAGTCTACAAATACTGCAGTGGAGTCTATTGTATGTCATTTAAACTCAGTCTGAGCTGAAGTGACATTAAACATGCTCGGTCTGCATGAACAAAACATTATACGTATGTTTGCAAATGTTTCTAAACTTATTAACTAAAAAAGGAAGTTTGGGTTTTCAAACTTTTTTCTAAATATAAATTTTGCAGTATTAAGATAAGAAAAAACTAAATTAGTAAGATTTCTTAACTTCAGCTAATGTAAAAGTTTGATGTTTATTCACGTGATCTTGAATTTCCTGCTTTTTGTGTGACTTTCTCACATTTGCAGAACCCCAAAATGAGAGTTTAATATATTAAAATTTTTTTTTAACCTTGTCTTCTAAATTTCTTTTGGATGAAAATTGACAATATCCTTGCAAAACTTTGCAATTAGTCTCTTAAGCAAAGAAAACTATTACTGACAACTGTTGAAGTGTCTTACGATGAGAAATGACTTGAAGTCCACGGCAGAGTAAAAGCCTGTGTGTGTGTTTTGCTCATGCTCAGATTGTTTTAAGTCTTTCCCTGAAAAATTGTATGGAATTGAATTACTTCAGGATAATAACAGTCTACACATGGAGCCAGCTACCCTGAGAGGCATATTATTATTGTTTTGAAGTACTCAGGTTTGTTTAATCAACTGCAAATTTAATTACTCGACTCTAACCAGAACCTGGAAGTTGTAGCTGAAACGAAAGTGGTTGGTTCCAGAACAAGTTCTAAGTCCCGCCCCCTCCATGTTAAAGAATGTCATTTTCCTTACAAAATAAAATACATCTCTATTCTATTGATTCATGCAGTTCATATTTTGCTGCTGCATCTTCAGATATCATTTGAGAAAACACATACTGGTCTAATATTTCAAAAATCAAAATGAGAAAATCACTTCTTGTATGAAATATAATTGTATTTCTGTTGTGTGGGACACACGTTTGATCTCCTTGAGTTGAAACTGGTATAAAAGAGATGAGAAGGAAATAAATCTGTTGTTTTCTGAGTTCATGTTGAGGATGTTGGGTGAGCTGTCACTTCATTTTATTACTCTGTTCTGTTACAGGATGTGATTTGTCAGTAAGATAACACTGGATCAATACATTTAATTAAAGGGAAATAGTGTTGGGTTTTAGTGGCGTTACTTTCATATGATGTTCTTGTTGCGTGTCACAGAATTCAGATTTTTGAAATGCATGTCTGAAATCTGAAAGCAGTTGTGAAAAAACACCTCTGTAGTTGTTTCTGATGTCTTACTTGCCTCAGGATGTCGGTTGGATCTGTCACTTTATCTCCTGAACTAGACGTCAAATTTCTCCTTTTTTCAGGTTATTTATCCCATTTTGCAGGTTTGGATGTTTGTATCAAAAAGTCTGGACTGGATTGGAATCACTCATGATTTCTTGTTTTGATGGAGAACTTAAAAATAGTTTTTAGAATCCAACAATTTTTTTTTGTCTGATTTCAGTTGTATTATTTTGTGATTTGCTTCTTTTTACTTCTAACCATAAACATGATTATTAAAACAATCAGCACTGAGATTTTAAAAAGAAATATATTAAATTTGTTAGTCGTGTGTCCTTGACGCGTTTGCAGAGTGTCAGATTCTTAGCTCATAAGCCAAAGTCAATAAATTTGTGAAGTGCACATGCCACTGTTTACTGTGTTATCAGTCAATAATATAGTCTGGGTCTTTTTAGAGTAGTGTGTGCTGATTTGTTGGAAATATAGTCCAAGTTTTAGCAATATTGATTTAAACAGAGAGGAAACAAACTCTTTACAAATTAGGCCACCATAACATTAACTGCAGTGAATTTGCCTGACTTCAGTGATCATGTTGCGTAAACAGACAAAAAAAAGGGTCTTTTCATGTATAATTCAAACACTGACTGTAAGTGACAATCGTATGTTTGCTAAACCAGTTCAGAAAGAAACACAGAGAAGAAGAAACAAATCTGAATAAAACATAAAGGTGCATTTTGTGCTTTTCTTTTTTTTACCTTTTTGTCCACAATCTGTCAAAAATGAAAGAACTGGTTCCAGAATCAACACGAATACTAACAAGATTTACATTTTCAAGTCTTAAAATTATTTTAAAGAGTCTTGTGTGGTGTTTTTGTGCCATGCGTTTGGATAAAAAAAAAAATCTTTAACTAAAGAATATCCCAAATAGCTTCTAAAAATAGTGAAATGGAGACAAATCCACTAAAACAACCCGGCTAATTCAAGCAGTAGAAGAAAAACACTTCAGTCATTGTCTGTTTGCGTTTTACTGAAACAGCTTCGATATTTTATAGAAAATTGATCTTCAGTCTTCTCCCAAATTTAACTGCATTATAATTCTTTTACAGAAGGCTAGTACAGAACATTGCTATTGGATACTGCTATGGGCAGGTTTGCAAAATTTTATGGATACACTTATTTCACAGTAATAGAATAAAAGGTTTTGCAGTGACTTGTCCATATTTTCAGTGTGTGCTCTCTTTGCCCTGGAGCTTTAGCCAGATTGATAAAAGTCCAGGGTAATCAATTCTTTTATTAGGTTACAAAGGCTTTAGGAGAAAAGGGAATTCATGCTTGTTATTATAGCTTCTGTTAGCGTACCACAAAACATTTCAAATAGTTTCACTAAAAGCCCATGAAACAGGATCTAAAGCATAAAAAACCTTTAGGCTCAGGTTTGACTATTGTTGGACTGACATCTTAACATGAGTTAGAACTGTAATCATACATCTTGGTCAACATTTCCTTCTTGCTGTCTTTGAGAAATAAAAAAAATGTCTTGTAACACTTAAACCCGTCCTTAAGCACAAGTACTAAACAGCTGAAATCCCTTTCTCATTGCTTATTCATCTTTGCATCATAGATTTACAATTTTTGCTTTGAAGATTCACTTTGATGGTTTGTGGTCATGTGTATACACTCAGTTATTATGGCATTAACATTGTCCACACATAAAAAGAAAAAAAAATAACCCAGAATTGTCTTTATACCATTGAAGTGAATGAAGACTTGTATCCAGGCAGTTTCTCATACTGGATCATGGATGTACGTTATGACCCTGCTCAATTAAACTAGTAAAATTATTAGTTCTCAAAGGAAGGTATTAGTGAGTTCTCAGAGGTACTTTTGGCATAAATAGGAGCTGAATTGATTTAGCTTCTGTTAAAGTTTCCAGAAAATATACCAATTAGTGATTATGAAAAATATGCCAATCTATACTGTAATGGAAAGAAGCCAAATCAGCCCCATTTGCGTGGCTGTATGTTGGGCTTATACAATTAACAGAAGGAGGGTTTTTTGTATGTAGTTAATATGGAAAATGATCTTTTTTTTTCTTCCAGGATTTGAAAGAATCTTGTGCTTGAAAGAGATTAGTAAAGAAACAGAAACCTGAAACTGATGATAAAATTACTATTTAACATGTATTTTTCTTTACTACATAAGAAAACGTCTCAAATATTTTAATTAACTTAGAAAAACCACAATTCCATTAACAAACTCCTTCCAAAGATGTGCGAGAAATTTACTGATTTACAGCATACATGTGATACACTTACGTATCAGGAAGTGAATCATCTGAAAGTACCTTTTAGTTAAACAAACACAACAACAAACAACTAAATGAAAAAGTCCCAAAATGCTGCTGTAGGTACATCCCCTTAACGCTGACAGTACTGATTGTGCAACTCGATGCAAACCAAACAAAGTTCAGGCTCCACAGAATATTAATTTCCTCTAACACAATAACATGTATTGATTTATTATATCTCCAAAGTCATCTCAGGAGTATTACCTTTTATCATTAGAATAATACAAGTAAACCTAGTTGTTGTAGAGATTAATTCAATGACTATTTTGAGCAGATGTTTAAAAGAGACTTGGAGTTTAACAGGTTAAAACTTAGAAACAAAATCTCTTTCAACATTGAGCATTTTATTCTGTTAAGTTTTCTGGTTTCTCTAATTTGTGCCTCCAAGCAAAACAACTTTAAAGATGTGTCTGTTGCTACAACAGAGAAGATTTGCCAGAGGAGATCAGGCATATATACAGTGTATTTAAATGGCTGTTTAATAAAGTCTGTTAATGCGCTTCTGGCTGAAATGGCAACATGCAACAGTAAATGTAACATGTAAGTGACACGTAAGGGCTTCAGGTTTCGGTTAATTGTGTATTTTTATCCTTCATTAAACATGACAAATGGACATTTTCACATCACAGCATCAGCTTTTGAAGTGATTATTCATGTGTTTCGATTCGGAATTATTATGATCAATTAATAAATTACCTGTTGTAGGTAGGACCTTTTGTTTTAAACCAACCTCAGTTAAAAAAAACTGATTAACTCCGACTGGCCTGACAAGATGGTGGCTAATTTCTAGTGTCCTGGCTGTCCATGCAAACATAAAAAAAGCAGCTGGAATTAGCAGTGGTACTAGCAGACCATGGCACTTTTAATTTTGCATGTAACATTTTCAATAAAATATTCACAATATTGCTGGAACCATGTGAAATTAATATCAGTGTAGTTAGTGTTGGACTCAGCAATGTGGCAAAGATAACATCAGTAAAACCAATATCACAGTTTAACACTACTTCCATAAAAAATTAAAAAATGATGTTCTTTTACTATTTTGCAAGTTACCGACTAATGCAACAACACAATTTCCTTTTAAAAATAGAGCCCTTAAAGAAAACAGAATAATGAAAAACGTCCACCCAAAGACATTTTAAACAGCTTCAAATTAAATGTTAAAATTTGCAGTGAAGCATTGAATAATACAGCATATCTGTACTAACTACATAATACTGGTTGTTTGTTTGGAGAATCTGAAACTGGAGGTTTAAAAACCAACATTTATTTATTTTGTCCAGTTCATTAAATTCTAATCCATCATTCCAATAACTCTCTGTACATGACTTCATGTCTATAAATGAGAGTCCTGCAAACAGAAGAAAACTAAACTAATGCACTAACAGTGTTCGCTGAACAGATGTACGAAACAGCATCAGAAATATTCACATTCAATTTCTATCACTGCAGCATCAAATGGTTAAACATGCAGCGTTTTCCATATTGACACAGGCATGGACGAAATTTTGATTTCAGAGGTGGGGGGGACAGAAGTGTTTTTCATAAAACTAATCTTTCAGCTTACATGAACAGTGGGACAATTTGGGATGCAACGATCATCAACTTAGATGAGTTATAGAGAAAAAATATATAATTGCACAATAATCACGAGTTTAGATAAATAAACATACATTAATTTACGTGGTATTTTTACCTTTTTGATAATAATAATACATTTTATTTATCAGCACTTACACTAAAGGAATACATGTTTCAAGATTATTGTGAGCTTTTTTACACGATGAGGCTATAAAGGTGGACATGCTGCTTTATGGACCCAGTGAAGGTGTTGAAGGACGGCTGGAAGACATTTCTTTGAGTAACTTACAGTTTGACTTCTAAAAAAGTCTCTTATGTCGCCTTTTTTTCTCTTTGACATCATAAACCCAAACGCCGGCCAAACGACAGTTGCACAGCACTCCTGACCGCAGGTTAGCTCGCCACCACACCGGTCTGTCTGTCTGCAGTGTGCAAACAGGCAAGGGGGAGTGACAGCAGAAACAGCCAATCACACAAGAGGAACTGGTAGGCGGGCTGAACTAGGGGAGACGGGCTTCAGCTTGAGCGGCCGTTTTCTGCTTGGTCCTAGTGCTCAACCCCCAACTCTGTTTAATGTAGTGAAACATTGTTTTTGGACAGTTGCAGAGTACAGGGGACCAAAACGGCCTTTTGAAAAAGTGCAGGGGACATGTCCCCTGTGTCCCCCCCTAAAACTACGTCCATGGACACAGGTAAAATGGATCTAAAGCGACAGGTATAATCTGACACCATTAACTACCTTATGATAAGAAGTGTCATCATCACAGCTGCTAACAGCTGACTAAAACACGTCTTTTTCTGGTTAACTATAGGTTAAAAACTGGCATTTAAATACATTCATTTAATAAACTTTAAAAAGAGATAAAAGGGAGAGAAACTCTAAATTCCTGAAGTTAACATGAAATTAAAGTGAAGGAGGGAAAAAAAACCTAATAGGGTTCTGACGATTAAACTTTTATTTTGTAAACCAAAAATCTCAGCTGCTTGCCAAGTAGTTGATGAGTTGTTGGTATTGATTAGACACCTACAAACAGATTATACGTGCATGCCAGGGAGCAGGAAATCAATTTTTTCTTGAGTAATGAACACTCCTTTTTGATTTGTATGTAATTAGACAAATGGAAAACGACAAGGACGTAAAAACACAAGATATAATTTGACACTATGGTGTTTTATCTTTTATTTTTTGGTTGATTTTTATTATAGAGCTGAGGACCAAAATGTGACTTACAAGTTTCAGAGTACAGCTTATAGTTTTGCATTAACGGTTCCCAGTTACCAGTTGTCAAATTTAATGACTAAATCAACCATATGTAGTTTTCTCACCACGGGGGAAAAACAGATTAGTAAATGTGACTAAAAATACCAACATTTCCCATCACATGTATCTGCTTTCAGAGATCACACATCGTTTGAGTGCCAACCTTAAAGAGGCTCAGAGAAATGAATTAGTCATGGAGATCTCTGAGGACACGAGGGAGAGGAATTTGGCCTAAATGCACAAACCCATCAGGAGCAGATAAAAGCTTGCACAATTAAAAGTTTTACATAAACTTCATTATTCTCATTCGGAAATACTTGAAATTCATTTTTATTTCATGACGGAGGTTTGCTTTGAGTCTAAATACAAATATGTAGGACAATTTCTAATTGATAATTGATTGGTCATAAATATATTCATTTGTTCTTTAGTTGCATATTTATGCATTGACTTGTAGAGGAAATCAGGCACTTGCTAACCAAGTAGTAACTTGGTAAAATTAGTAAGAAAATAGCCAAGAAATGTTTTGTCTTTGTGTTGTTACTTAAAGGGGTTATGACATCAAAATGCACTTTTTTGAGGTTTTTGGAGTATATCATGATGTGTTGTGCACTGATGAGGCCGTGTGAACGTCCAAAGCGAGTATCAAAGTTCCCGTTTGTGGGCGGTCCGCTTTGTTTCATATTTAAAAAACTGTTGAATCGGAAAGCACCATTTTTTCCTACGTGGCATTTCATCCTACGTATTTCATAGCGTCCAATAAAAGTGCACAGTGAAGTAAACAGTCCCCCACCCCCACCCCCCCACCCCACCCCCAGCCCATACACCGTTAGCTGCGTTGCGCTAGCTTGTGCTGCTGCACTTGAGAAGAGATGGCTACGCAAACGGGGACCTGTTGTGTCCAAGGATGCTCAACCCATGCTGGAAGTTTCCACTCACTCCCGAAGGATGAAAAAACAAGAGACGAGTGGCTGAAGTTCATTTATGGAGAAGTGCCACGCAGTTATAACCTCAATTTAAAAATATGTTCAGCTCACTTCACGGAGGACTGCTTCCATAACTTGGGTGAATTCAAGTTGGGATTGTCAAAGAAATTGATTTTAATTAAAAATTCTTTACCAACCCTGAAGGAGGCGACCACATCGTCAATACCTGTAAGTTTATTTATTTAATAAAATGCTGCCTTGCCTGATAAACGTTTGTTCGTGGTCTGAAGAGTTCATGATGCTAGCATGTGATAGCCGCTCTAGCAACAATGTCCGTGAGCAACAGGTTTATCATACCATATTGTGAATCTATTTTCATTGATAACATCTGACAGCACTGTTTATTCGCTCATGTGATTAGTTGAGTTTTATGTGTTCACCCCTCCGTCTTCCTCAGAAGACGTTTCAGGCTCGAACATATACGGTTGTAAACGTCCACTCGCCATGTTACTGGACTGTTGACGGAGCCGAGAAGAAAGGCTTGCTGCGGGCAATGGTTGTAGCCAATCAGAGCGAAGTCAGCCAGGGAGACCCACATATCATTAATGAAAGGAACCGTGTTGCTGAGAAGAGGATTCTGACCTGCCCGTACACCCCCGCCCTGTTAGTTTTTTAATCAAATTCTTTTGAGAGTTGACATATGCGGACATATCTACTACATGAAATAGCTTTACGCCAGTTTAAGCAGTGATGTCATCACACCTTTAACTTTTAAAAAGTTAAATTTATTAAAATATCTTCCAATGTCTTTATTAAATGTGTTGTAAAGATGCATGCAGATGACTATAGTTAGTGACTATAAACCCTATAAAATTAGCTTTTTTTAAAATTAGAATTAAAATAATTTTAGTTGTTCCCAGTTTATTTAAAGTTTTACTCAATAAAAAATGTTTAAGTTGGGCATTTCTGAGTTACACATGTTTTAAATAACAAAATAAAAATAATTTCTTATTTTATTATTCTAATTGTACTGAATGTAATTAACCAAATGTATTGAATATAATACATTTTGAGCTCTTTTTAACTTTCCAACAACTCTTTAAATTATATAAATCAGTCAGAGCAGCCTTTAGTTATTTGGGCAAAATTACAAAAATCCGAAGCATCTGGCTCGAGAAAATGTGAGTGTATTAAACATTTGTGGGCCTGATTACTGTAAAGCCATTTTAGTTATGAGTTTTGCAAACATTTCCCTGAAAATCCTCCCTGTTGATCCAAAATTCTGCAGCTATAATTCTGACTCGTTCTGCGAAAAAGGGATCAAATATCTTCTGTTCCATCAGCTCTCTGTTAAGTTTCAAATACAGTTCAAACTCCTTTTTTATGACAACTAACCTTTAAATGGCCCAGCGTTCTCCGAATCTCCGAATCGTTAAACTCTTCTAATATAGAATCGACTTCCTGTCAGATTTTAGAAAGAAATACCCTCTGTGTTTAAACTAAACTAATATCACTTTATAGATACATTTAATGAGTGTTCTATTAAATATATAAATATTTGACTCATTTTTTTGTTTCTGCTTTATATACTTTTAACTTTTTATATAATATAAGTTGATGACATTCATCCACGGCAACTTGTTGCCCCAAATCTCCAGAGTTCCTCTTGAAGGCTCATTTTTCAGTGATTTATTGTGAATCATGTCCCTGCACTTCGGAAGTGTCTTGAAATTTACAGTGTTTTCTGTCATACTTTGTTTCAAGCACCATCTGCTTTCGGATTTATTTCTACTCTAGAATTTGCTCTTTGACTTTCACATTAGGATGTTGGAGACACGTCGAGACGAGTCTCTGTTGTTCATCACAAACTGCTCGTGAGGTGCAGCCAAACCTCGCTGTGCACCTCATTCCATAATGCTTTTTAACTTGACACACATTCATGCATCTCTGCACTTTAACTTTTATAACTGCTGCCCTTTTGTTCTTGTTCTAAAATGAATTGACCCGAATCTGCCCTACTGTTGTCGATCCGTTCATTCATCTGCCTGTCCGTCTGTCACACACATTTCTGTTTTCGAGTTGCGCTAATTGCCCTGTGGGTGGTTTGTTATAACATATGTTTGCGTGTCATGCATCTTTGATGCCGCTGAAAGTTCAAGGAAGTGACATATTTGAGACTGCGCTTGGCCTTTTGGAAGAAGTGGACCTTGATCGTTTTCCATTTTCTGCTTTTTTTTTGCCAAATTTTAACTCTCTCTCTACCAAACACATTGATTATACAATGCAACAGGGCAAACTGAACTTTTTTTGTGTTTAAGGTTGGAAGAAGTGCAAGTATTGATTTCTGGAGAGACCATTTTGGTTTGGTTTTTAACCTTCTGGCTGTGTGATGTTGAAATTGGCGGTTTGCTGCATGTGACGAGCGGAGTGGAGTTTAAAAATCACTGGTTATTTTTAGTGAAGTCCATGTGTGCAGCACCTGCAACAAAAGCTTTTATCTCACTGCTTTACACACATTTTCATCTTTTATGATCAGCCAGAATGAAAAAGGTTGAATTGAGACATCACCCATGACCCCCACAGTTAATAAAAAGCTGCCCGTGTGTTCAAACCCTGTGAGTTCTGTGTTGAAGATTAATGGACCACTGTGCTTTCTGGGGCTTTGTAATTAATAGTGTCAAAATCCAGCAGCTGCTCTTCCTTGACCTCTTATGGTTTGATATAGTATCAGTTGTCAAGAGAGGTGTAAAGTTTTATTTCTACTGACTAAAACCTGTCAGAAATCTAAAAACAAATTAGTAAATTACCAGAATGCTCTTCGACTTGTTAAACACACAAACAGTAATCCAGATTGATCTATGGTTATTTCATTTTTGTCCTGTTAAATTATGGGGAGGGGGTATTTGTATTGATCTTTATCTATATTGTATTTCCAGGCAACATTTTCAAACCCTAAAGTAAAAAATAATTTGACACAAATAAAGTTGAGTTTATTTTCATTTGGATACTTTATTAAACAAGCAAAATATTTTAGAATTTTAGTTTTATTTCATTTCGCCAACAGCGTAGTTTCCTCTTGACAGGATTCAACTCCACCATGTGAAACGGACTCAGAAGAGAAGTTTTACTCGAATGTGAGAGGACAGTAATAAAAATTCAGATCCAAAATCCAGCTGAGCAATAACAGGGAATCGTATGAGCCCACCTCATTGTCGTGTTTAGATGTGTGAGGACCTGACAGCATGATCCAGAATGAATGATGGGAGGTTCAACTCCCTGAAACAAGCACTCCAGCCCCCCTGGGAAATCAAACGAGGTGCAAACTGGAGGAACAAAACTGTCTTACAATTGCAGTGTGACATTCTCTGCTGTTGAGAGAGTCATTTTTCATGGCCGCACTCTGGTGCCTTTGCTCAAACATGCCCACTTTGAGGCTGTTAACTGAACAAATTGTGGGTTGTGGCAAAAGTGACCAAATGAGCTGATCATCACTGTCACACTTTTAATAAGGATTAAAGGTGAATGTTGCTCTGTTTCAACAAGAATTTAGTCATTTCAGATTAATCAGGATTTCCAGAATTTCTGACCTGAAACATGAACTTTTATTCAGACAAGTTGGAAAACTTAAAGACATGTTTTTGTTTAATCCCTCCCTTCCACTGGACATATCAGCAGCATGTAGCATTTTGCTTGCACAGTCAGCTGGGCGTCCCTTCTCACCAGGAGCGGTTTACACGCGCTTATCACTCGCGTTACATCCAGTTGGTCACAGAAGATCACGAAATCTCATGAGAATAGCGAAAACACGCGAGATTTCATCAGTACATACAACAAGAAGCAGGGAGAAAGACGACATGTATCCAGAAGGTATGTGGTTTATTTTGACACCACCTACGGACTTCAACATAGTGTATTTTTTTCATAGTCTCGCAAACAGAAATCCTTTTATTTTGAAACTTCTGGGTATTTTACGTTTAACGAACGCCTGATTTCCTGTCTGGTCTAAACTAAACTGCTGAGCTTGACTCATTTTAGAAGCGTACTGTGTAAACAACGTAATGCCCGCGACACTACGCTTCTGGGACGCGTCTCATGTGCGCTGCTTCACGCTTAGTGGGAACGATCTCACTGTCTTTAATGGCTGCTATCAGCCACGTATTACATGAGCAAAACGCTGCACGCTGCTTACGTGTCCAGTGGAAAGGAGGAGTAACGCGTTACTTTAAACGTTTTAAATATTTTTGTCTTCTGAACTGAAAAAGCAGAATGCTTCCACTGGATTGGGTTTGAGTATTTGCCTAAAGGAGGGGTGTCCTGATCCAGGCCTCAAGGGCCACTATCCTGCATGTTTTTGATGTTTTCTTGCTTTTACACACCTGATTCAGATGAACGGGTCGTTAACCCTATAATGCCCCTTGTATCATATTTGCTACATAGTTTAGATCATTTCTAACATGGTTGCTCCCAGTAAATGATCCACTTCTTTTTTTTTTCAGGTTAAATCATCATTATTATATAGATGAATGCATTATTATTAACTCATTTTTTATATTACAATTAAACCGTAAAAACAGCCAATGTAATAAATGTGAAACAAAAACTCTATTATAAATAACATGATACAGCAAAAAACATTTGTGAATTTTGTTCTAAGGCTTCCTAAACATCTCAGTTCCAAAAAATCTGAATTGGCTATTTTTTAATAAGTTGGGTCTTACTGGGTTAACAGGGTTCTGCAGTACTTTTTGACAAGCTGAGGATTTGAATCAGGTGTGCTGAAGCAGGGAAACATCTAAAACATGCAGGATAGTGACACTCGAGGCCTGGAGTCAGAAACTTCTGGCCTAAACCAAAGGAGTTCAGGTGCCATGGTGTCTTGTTCTGTCATATGGGGGTAGGGTCGGGAACTCAATCAATGCATTGAATAGAGTTGTGTGATTTGGGCATCGAATTAGGATGTCTTCTGGTCACCTCCTTCTGGAGGGTTTTTGGGCAGGTCCCACTGAGAGGAGGGGCCTCTGGGCAGACGCTGCACTAGAGTGATGGTGATGATTTATGAACATTTATGATTTTTTTTCCCACTGTAGTTGGAAATCAGGCAAAAACCACATTTGCATGTAGAAAACATGCAAACGCCACACAAACACACACCAGCTAAGATTTAAACTAGATCATTTCTTGCTGTGAGGTGACAGTATTAATCTGTGCATCATTGTGTTTAAAGGGTTCAACAAACTTAATTAAAAAGGGTTGCAATTACAATGCATTTAATCCCCCCCTCTATTAAAAAAAAAAAGATTTGGATGTTTCTAGAGAGTATAAATCTCTTATGTCTAGAAGCAATGTATGCCAGCAATTAACAGGTTTATTTTAAGGTCACAAAGATTAACAGACAGAACCCAGAACTCCAATTTTAACATTAAAGATTTAACCTCACAAAGGTGCAAAGAAAATATGCTTTAAAGTGGTGGATGGCCCAGTTTTAACACGTAAAAATCCTGTTTGTTGTAGATTTTACCCTGCCTTAAAGCAAGACTTTCATATCAACATCCAAATGATGTCAGCATGGGGCCACCCTGTTGGCTGCCAGCAGTGCTCCTAGTGAGCTGGATGCCCTTCTCAGATTTAACAGTAAACGCAGCATATACGCCCACGGTTGTTGCATTCAGGGTGAATATAAATATATATGTTTAGGTAATGTGAATGATGTTGCTGTTTGAAAATGATTTTAATAAAAGGAACATTATAATAAAGTAGTTCCGTAGTTTAAAAAGTGAAACGATACCAGCTGAACATGCAAAAATCTCAGATGTTAAAAATGTTAATAACTACTCAATCATATTATAACAAACTAATGACACAATTATCTGTTGAAGTCACTGCCAAATATTTACAATCTTACACTGAGACATGAGACATTTAACTGAACTCTAACGAGATCTCCTATGTTCAAAATACTTCTACATTTATTTTTATAATTCTATATACGTTTACCTTTACAATACCTAATTTAAATTTTTTTGTTTTTATAAGAGTCAGTTGTAAAATTTTTAGAGCTTGAATCAAACAATTTTAAATCAAAATGGTTTTTTGATCAAAATTCTTCCAACACTGAATTGTTCTAAAATATAATTTTAAACATCTAAAGGATTTCAAAATTTGCTGATTTCAAACATGGCCACACTGAGTAAAATCTTAACCTCTTTTGACATTTTGACATTTAGAAATGACTTGTTTTGTGAGCATTTTGCAGAAAAAGGCAGATAAATGTTTAAATATTTTTTTGTATATGTCAGTGAAGATTGTCAGTCATCCAGGTGAAATTATTTGGAAGTTGAGTCATGAGAACTCAAGTGAACTGAACAGAGAAAGACGCCCAGTTGCCATGACTCAACAGTTTTAGGCACAGAATTATTTGCAAGTTGTTTGGTAAAATGCTACAAGCTGGTACTGTTTTGATATTTTCTTGTTATAGTGTGTGCTCGGCACTTTGCTTTGTTTTCACCAACGTTCTCAACAAGATGACATGATCATTAGAAACTTCCTTAAAATGATTCAGGATTAGTTCAAAGTTTCTTGGTTCCGAGAGACTCGACTGAATCATGGGTGGCCTCAAAGCCAGAGAATTAATTCTGAGTTTGAGACAACAGTTTTTCAGTGAAACCCTTAAAAACCCATCATTTTATTTAGAAAACCAGCTTCTTAAAGTTTTCTTCATTCTGACGCAAATGACAAAACCAAATTACACAGCCTTTGTTCAACATGACAGTTCAAAACCTTATAATTATGTTTTCTACATTTCAGTCTTCAGCACAGAGAAAGAAATGCAGACATATTAATGATCAGGGGTGCACATAATATTTTTGTCCTGGTTCTCAGAAGAGAACCTAGGGTTGTTGCTTGGTCCTCACATTTTTAAATGTGTCTCGCTGTGTCTCTTCTGAGCTCCTCTGCTTTGTTTTTGGTTTCATCAAGCTTCAAATTCAGTCTGTTTACTTTACCTGGATCTATATTTGTTTCAATAAAAATCCTTTAATTGTTGAAAAAATCAAGAGAAACCAGTAAAATATAAAAATACTGGTAAAAAAAAAACCTTCAGAGTTCAGGTTGGATTGTTTACAGGTTTGATTGTTCACTTTAATCTACATTTAACAGTTTGGTGTTGAAATTTATTAGTCAGCTGTTGGAGCTTCTGTCATTTACTGTAACTGTTTTTTGTTTTGAAATGATGAGGATGTCTGTAATGTGATGCAGTCAGATAAAAAGCTACACTGGACAGTTATGGGGCATTGACTGCATATCCCATAGTGCTTTGCGCGCATTCAAAATGGCGCGGATCACAGACAAATACGCTGATACTGTTGATTAAAACAGGTGGTTTTCTGTATTTTATAGCACAAAAAGGTAGTTCTACACGTCTGTGCCACGATGGTCTATTTGTCTTATTCAGTGAATGTTTTCAGTTTTGACGCGATGCAGAATCCTGCAGTCAGCTGCACTGATCTGACTGACTGAAAATCCGTCACACTGGCAAACTGATACACAGAGACAGAGAGAGACGCAGCATCAGCTGATCAGCTGGAACTTCGGCGCTCTGGCTGAGAAACATATCAGTCAAACAAAAGAAGTCAACGGGATTCTTCATTTATTTGACAATGAACCGCCTCTGATTAACCTTAAAATTCACGCAGCTCAGCCAAACCAATGTTAAGTACGCAAACGCGTGTTGCAACCTTTCATCTGGTGCACATTTTATATTTTGACAGTGTGTGCGGACCTGCGGACCTGCGGACCACTTATGTGCACCTCTGTTAATGATGCTTCAATATGTGCAGTTTTTATCCTGTTGTTTTCAGTTAAAGATCAGGCTGACAGATGTGAAACTCTCTTAATTGTTGGTTGATGTTTGACTTACTATTTTCCAGCTGTTTTGCCGCTTGCTGCCCAAATCCTCAAAGCTACCCAGATTGCAATATATGTTTTTTAGCTTGAATCAGAGATGCATTACAGATAGTTTGGAACCAGCTGTGGGATCATTACTTGTGTGAATTTGCTCAATTATTTGCTAAATGCAAATAGCCAAATAATTTGAAAGCTTTTCTGCATCTGTGGGAAGTCTCTTTGGGAGCTCTTAATGTTCAGTTAACTGTCTGGCCCAGCTGATTTACTGCAGACAAGCTCCATATTTTCAGGTTTGGTAATAAAACTTTTTCTTTCATTTAGGAGCTTTGATTTTAGGCCCAAACCTACTGATGTTATGCACAGCTGCTGTTCTGTTTTTATCATATTTATCAGTTCTGCGATGCTGTGAGGGGGGCGGGTACTCACATCCTGTTAACTTCTCCCTTAAACACATAAGGGAGAAAAGTGTTTTCCAACTCCAGCACTTTGAATGTCTTTATAAAGACAACTTCCAAATCTTTTTGCTAGAATTCAAAGTTAAAAACGAATTTTCAAGAAGAGCTTTAAAGAGTTTGACTCATCGAATCTGATGTTCATACACGGCTCATTTTAAGATTTTCAGTGCTTTTGCAAATTCTCACTTAAAAATAAACGTCAGTTCAAATACACGTATGTGTAATATAATTTTAACTCTTTTGAGATCTACACTTTCAGTCTTTAACTGATTAAAAAATGGATTAAAATACAAGATGTATGTGCAAGATAAGATAAGGGTTTAAAATATTTGTTTACAACTTTATAGCACCTATAGTCCTCGCAGCCTTTTTGTTTTTTTGGCCAGAGAAACCATGTACATGACCTTGTACATCCTGTTTTTTCCACTTATATCCTTGCTCCACTGGAGGATCCTCCCTGGCTTCCCACAGACAGACACTCAGTGCTTCTCATTATCTTATTTTACACCCTTGCACCACGAGTAACCTGCAAATCATTCCAGTTCTCCATCATGAGTGACACCTTAATTCTTTTACTGCTCCTTAGCGGAGCAAAGGTCAAGGAGGGAGGAGATTGCCTGGAGGAGATACGAGCGAGGACACATGGTCTTCTGTGAAAGTTTGTAATTCTGTTAATGTTACAGCCATCAGAAACTGAGGTTTCATTTCACTAGTCTCTCCCTCTGGGTTGGTTAGAAGTGACCAATACGTGGGAATAAATATTCCAAAGAAATCAACTGTCATTTAAACCTGCATGTCATTGGGCTCCAACTGCTGGTGACTAGTTGGAGACACAGATTGCAAGAAAATAAGCTCATTTTTAGTTGGAATGGCATTGGATTTGTAAGTGTCTATATGACCCGGTCACATGGGGCATGTGATACAATGTGCAGCAGTCACGCAAATATTCTTATTGAACTTAAATCATGAAGTATCTTAGTTATGTGTCAGTTTGCTGGGAAATTGCCCTAATGTTCACTGTTTTCTCACAATGTCTGAAAATTGTTTGAGTTTCCTTCAACTCTGAATGTTTAAATTGATTCCAAAATGCAGCAACACAAAAGTTAGGCCCTGTGAGTCAATCATCTTTTTTTGAAGACATTTTGGAAAATCCTTTGTAAAAGCTGACAGCTGTCTTTCACCAACAGTGACGGCACACTGAGAAACTAGCTTGAGAACAAGTAAAAACACCTTTTGCAGTTACTGTAGTTAAATTCTGCCAGTGCTGTTTGTTCAGGTGACATAACCAAGATAAACCCATGAAGACGGTGAATTGTCTGACAGTCAAATTTGTACTTTTGCATCCAGCTGTTCTTTAAGTGTCTTGTTTGACCAAAGCAGGAAGCGTAACGCCTGCTCGTGTTTTGATAGGGAACTTCTCTTGAGCTTTAGCTTCTCCTTGACATCCTCTTCGTCGTAGTGCTTGTAAGAGTCTACATCTGTGGGATGATTCATCCAGATGGGACCACTTGCCAGGAGGCCAGATTTAGGATGCGATTTTACTGTGAAGTTGATTTCCTGCAGGGTGAATGTTGGCAGGTTGTCATAGATCTTCAATGTGTAGTGTTGAGAAAAGAAACCAAAATACTTCAAATAGATTTTGCATCTCAGTCCAAATGATTCAGCAACATAAACTTAGGATTGCATTTTAAGTGTTTAGGCTTTTAACATGGACCAGCTTTGGCTATATGTTGTCTTACAGACGCCTTCCATCGATAGCATTAAAAATAAATGATCTTATTATGTTTATTAACTACTAATTAGTGCACCTGAGTTTGTGGTTGCCAGCTTTAATTACCTCCCACAGGTCCCATAATTCTTGGTGAAATGCATGATGGGATTCATCAAGTGCCAACTTTAAGGGCTTTTGACGGTTGTATAATATTCAAACACTCTCTCAGATTTAATGGTGGCATTTTTGTTTAGGTAGCTGGAACAGAAAGTACTAAATATTATGGAAGTAATTACATTTTAAATTATTTCTGAGTTCTTTGAAATGTTCATAATTTTCTTTGATTAAATTATTTAAGAGAACATTTTTTTAGGAGATGGTCATGGTTGGGAGCTAATTATATGGGAAATGTTAGTTGCTACAGTAATTAGGCAGCCACTACATATTAAAAATATTTATTAGGTTGTGAAAAATTCTATCTACAAAGAAATGTCATCAAAGTTTCCTTAAAGAGCAAAAAGTCTATTTTCATTTTGTTTTGAACTTTCATATATTTAGATGTGGTAATTACTACATTAATTAATCGTCTGCAATGATTCTCAGTCAAACATGTCAGAGTAAAAAAAAACAACAAAAAAACTAATTGATGAACTCTTTTAATTTTATGTCTAATCCAAAGAGTTTCCAAAACTCTGGAAGAGTTTGTGAATTTATTCAAACAGAACAGTTAATAAACCAGTTTATTTTAGACCCTACGATATTCCCAGGATTCACCCGTTATGACGTGAAACCCCAAAACAAACTGAAGTTGCTGTTAAGTGCAGTGAGAATTGCACAAGCCTTTTAACATAGAGATTAAACGTCTTCCTGGATCTTTTTTTTTTTTTAAGAACAAATTTAGTAATGTAAACATTCTGCATAAGAAGTATGTGCTGAGAGAGAAGAAAGCTGGTCATTCTGCTTCCTATAAATAACATGGAAAATATATTTATATTAGGGCTGTTAAACTATAAATGTTTTTAATCGTGATTAATTGCATGATTGTCCTTAATTAACTATTAATCCCGGATTTTTAAGATATTCTTACTTGACCTTTAAATATTTTTCATATATCTGCTATACTTTTAAGTAGGCAAATTTAATTAAAATATGTTTATTATAACTGTAACAGTGTCTCTAAGTAAGGGTTGAAAACAATCAACAACTATGAAACTCTTATTTTGAAAAGGGCAAACCCAGTTTTATTATATCAGACAAAGATTATTTGTTTTTTTTTCCTTGTGTGACACCAACATGTCCAGTTGGTTTTTTGTTATATTCATAAAAGTACACAATTCCAGGTATTAAAGGACCAATATTTACTGACTCTAAACCACCTTTCACCAAACCTCTCCTGTCCATGTGGTTTATTTGTGCATGTCACACATTTTCTCAGCTGTCAATCAAACTCATGAACTCTGCCCACTCATCAAACTTTATCCTTTTAACATTTGTATAATCTGTGATAGTATATTCCAGGAATCTGTGTCAAAGTTTACAGACATGAACACATTCTGACCCTGAACAGACCAGCAGCTTGGACCACATGTCTCTTGTCTCATGATGGTTAATGAGGGATGGGGGGGGGGGGTATCAGGGACAGTTGATCCTCATTCTGCTGCACTGACTTCTAATCCACTGTTGCTCTATTTGCCTGTTAATCCGTTCATTATAAGTAGGTATTATACTGAACAGTTTATATACAACTGCTATAAACTCTGGATGGGACTAGAAATGTCTTTTGGTCCTGTAGTTTTTTTATATTTTTGAGATTCCAACTCTTTTGTTGCTCTTCTTTTCTCTGAGTTCAGTATTTGGTAATTTACTGTCAAATCAGCAAGTAAAAGAATGAACTGCAAATCCTGATTCAGTGTCATCACATCAGTGTTCCACGATCTATCAATCAAAATATTCATTTTTCCTGACACGAGGAGAGGTGCATCATGGCCGACTCGATGTCCATCTTACAGATATGTAAACAATCCAAACTTCTTTTATCCATGTTGTAATTGAATTAGCTTTAGCTTCTGTTAGTCTGCAAGGTATAATAACAATCCACCCACTATAACTTTATTGCTGAGCCTTTTACTCATTGGATATTTTCTTTGTTCATTCTAATTTTGAAACATTGGCCATAAAATTTGACTCTGCATTAATAGACTGTAAAATGTGAGGATGTAACATCATTTTAATAGTTCAAACTGAGGTTGTGAGTAATGATCTGGTGCTTAAAGTCCCGCCTCCTCACCTGCTCATAGATATGTTGATTATTAAGCATGAAATAACTGATTACAACTAAACCATATTAGAAAAATACTTGTAAGGTGCAAGTTATGGGACTCGACCAACATCAACATCCGAAAAAAATGATCTGAGGAGTAAGATGGAGGTGAGTCCAGCTGATTGTGTTGAGAACTGGTGATGTTCTGGGCAGACTTACTCATGAGTTCCAGCGTGTACATCTACGTCTCTATATTTTTTTAAAGAGAAGTTTCTTTCTTAAGGATTATTGATCACCTGTCATTGAGTCAAAATACTTGTAGATTGAGAGTAGGTGCAATGCAGCATTCAATGGGCTAATAGAAAGCTTGGCTCGATGAGACTCACCTGCAAGAGAGAGAGAATGATTGAAGGAACTGGGACCAACAATAGCATATAAACTAAAGAATACAATCCCCGAAGAGACATTTCAATTAGAACTAAACTCATCTGGGTGGTCTCCCCTTAATCAGGTGTTTTAATTAGAAAAATACTGTTGAAGGTCTCTAGTGAAACTGTAATGACCAGTAATGATCAAACAGTTGTGATATATCATTTTCCATCTCCTTTCACTGTATTTAAACATTGAAAAGGTAACGATTAGCCATCTGTAGCTATTTTAAACAATAGGAAATTAAATTGATTATTTTGTGTTGTGCCAAAATGTTTAACAAAAATCTATCCAGGATGTATTCCTGTGGGATCGCTGGTTGATCTGCCCCTCAGTCCCACTGCAGGGCCCGAGTCCCTGCCAGTCAACACATTGTTTCATAAAGTAAGTCTCCTTTTCTCATTAGCAGAACGAAGAGACTAATTAGCTGTAAACCATTCACTGCAACATCCTGATTGTGCATCAAATTTAGTCATGACCAGTTCTAATGAGCAGGGCCATAATTATTTTTTACAGCTCAGATAATTTATTAATATGATGCTTTTATAGATAACTCACATTGAATTTGTTGAGTTAAGATCATTTCAAATTTGTCCAAACTAGAGTAATTCTTTATGACTTTAAATTTCTGGTGCATAAATTTATTAAATGTGTTATAATGTGCATAGAATTGCATTTCTTTCTTACAGGTAGTATCAGTTATATTTTAATGTTTAGGGCTTTAAATTAATTGACTTGGAGACAGTTGAAGCTGGACAGAAACCATTTATCATCACAGCTTGCTTCTAAGTGCTTTTAATGCATGGAAGTGTTCAATATATGATTAAAAACTTGGGGGCAGTTAAAAAAGCCATTATAGGGAAAATATCTTTTCATTTGTGGTCAAAAAAGGTCAAAGTCGTGACCCTTAATATTGATTAAAAAAAAGAAAAAGCTTTTACGGTTTTATATATTTATTTTTAGGTGACTTACACACTTTCATACTTTTAGTTTTTGCTCTCAGCTTTAATTTTGTCATCTATAAACACATCTTAGGCAGAAAAAATTAACTTTAACCAAAACTGCAGATGAAAAATGTAAATTAAGACAACATTTGGCTTCTGTGGCAGAAGGACAAGCTGTTTAACAAGCTGTATGATGATCAAATACCAGGGAAAGGTTTTCTAGATTTTAACACACTGCATCAGATTTAGGCTTTACCTACTGGTACTAAGTTCAGAAGGTCATTTTGATTTAACAGGAACTTTATTAGAATCATTAACTTAAATTAAAGCTAGCCCAGGCATCTGTCTTCTTACCAAGTTTAAAACTAAAACTTTACAAGCACTGCCATGTTGTATTTTTAGACCAATCCTATAGATGTATTTCTGAAAGTCCTGCCCAGTCGTTTGTCCTCAACAAAGCATGAAATAACCAGGTACGAGGTGTCTGGTTTGGGAACATCATGTCTGCTTTTTGTGGATGAAGTGGTTCTGTTTGTGTCTTTAAGCCATGACCTTCAGCGTTCACTGAGACGGTTCTCAGCTGAGTGTCAAGCAGCCAGTATGAATCGACGACTCAAACTCTGAGGTCATGATTCTAGACCAGGAAAAAAAAGGTGGAGCGCTCGTTTCTTGGTGGAGGTGAGTCTTTGCCTTCAGCCTTAGAAATCAGGTGAGGAGCTCCGTCATCAGGAGGGAGCTTCAAGTAGAGCTGCTGCTCCTCGTTGAAAGGAATCAGCTGAGATGGTTTAAACATCTGGTTAGGATGCATCCTTGTGAAGGTTTTCTAGGCACGCCCTTCTGGGAGGAGACTCCCAGGTAGGCCCAGAATTCATTGGAGGGATTATATAACCTCTCTGGCCTGGGAACATCTGGAGATCCTCCAGGAGGCGCTGTAGAGTGTCACTGAGGTGAGGGAGGTCTGGGTTTCTCTCCTGAACTTGTAGCCCCTGTGACATGGATGGATGGATGGATGGATGGATGGATGGATGGATGGATGGATGGATGGATGGATGGATTCATGAATCAAAAAAATTCCCAACAATGAAAGTAATGCCTAAAAACTTAATTGGGTATGTGTTCCATTGGTAATGCAGGTCTTGTTCTGGTATGAGTCATAACGAGCGCTTGCTTTGCTCAATTTGTTGTTTTTTTTTTCTTGGTTTAGTTTTTATTTAATAGTTGATAAGAACTTGACTCAGGAAATGCCTCAACTGGCTGGATGATAGTCAGACTCCTTAAATCGTTAGTCCACAAAACCTAAATAATCTAAGAGTAAAACCTCACATAAAATGTTCTATGGATTTGAAGTCAACAGTTTTGGTCAAGAATACAGTCCAACTTGCACTAAAAAATGTCATCAAGAAGTTTTTTAGAAAGCATTCGCTTGGTGTTAAAGTGTTCAGATGTGCTTCTATTCTCCTGAGAAATATTACACTGTGTTTGTCTGAAAATCACTTGTTTTTAAACCCAAGCAGCCAGCTTTTATACTCCAAAATAAAGTTGACAAGTCAAAAGATTACAAGAATAATAAAAAACCATAACTGAGACCTTAGTGGGTTCTAAAAACAAACTGAGCTATTTTCTTGATCCTTGAAGATGTTTAGTTTATTGGTGGAGATTCATCAGTTAAAATGATAAATGCAGAGTTTCAGTGTTTAATCTTTGGAAACTGAGCTGAACTCCCCTTTTTCTTCTTAGGGACATTGTTGTTTTTGTTTGAATGGCTTTGCATGTGAGGTGTTTTGGTCACATGATTGAAGATGAGAATTACTATGATACTATCAGATTAGATTCAGAGCTGCATTGTAAGTTTTGGAAAGTTTCTTCTATATAAAGATCTAAACATTTATAACTGCCGTTAACTGGATAAAACATATAGAAAACAAAAATAATTGTCTATTATTGATAGAAAAATAAAAATGAATTTTTCTTATCAGTTTCCTAAAGTTTGAAGTTTGTATTTAGACTGAAAAACTCTTTTAAAGACCGGCCTGTGCAGTCTGTCGCTGTAATGTAAACCTCATAGTATCTTGTAGCCTTACAACAGAAGTCAAACGTCACTGGGCTGCTCCGTGCCTTCTGCATGATTAATAGAAATCAAATCCCCCACCTCACAATGAGAAATGTGTCTGAGCCTCTTTTCTTCTTTCTGTAGATGCTTTTACATCCCTCCCTCATCAGCTGCCTCCTCTCAGAAATCCTCTCTACCTCACCATCCCTCCCACCCCTCACCCTGCAGTCAGTGACTGTCCTAGATTTATCACACCCCCTCCCATCTTTCACTTTCACTCGTATGCACACGTTCATTCGCTCCGTCATTCACCCACTTCAGCTACTTCCCATTTTCTCCTCCACTCTTCATCAGTGATTTGCCAGAGTGATGTCTGCTGCTGCTAATTGTCAAGCACAATTAGAGAAGAGGAAGTCTCTGTTTTAACGACGGAAAACAAAACACTTTAGTCAGGTTTGTCCAGAATGTACAAAAACCAAAAATAAGTATATACAATTACTTTAACTTTTTAAAAGGTCTGTGAATCTGCTGCTAAAATATCCAAACTTGGAGGTGGTTGTTTTTGTCATTTAACTCTTTTCAAGTAATATTGGTAACCTAAATAATTTGACTCTTATAAGGAAAACTGCACATTTTAGGGTTCTACTGTTAATGATTTAAATCTGCTGGTTCAAAGTTTTGTCTAAAACAAGTTCTAAACATTTGAGATGTCATTTGAAAAAGATTCCAAATTTACAGCACATAATACACATTTTTCCTTCATAAAATTCTTCATAAAAAAGGCAGTAAACACAGGACACTGATTAAAGTTAAACCTACAATAAAACCAATAAAAAAAAAAATCTAATAAAAGACAAGTTGGTGCTGGAAAGTTGTGCTTCTCTGAAATGTTATTACTTTGTTTCCTGACTTGGTCGACCTTTTCACTGATGACACGCTGGCCAAAACTTCTAGGAAGCGATGGGTCTGTGAAGTGATACAAATCATCTTTCTGGAACCCCCCCCCCCCTCTTCTATCACATAGGATTGAAATAAAACATTAAATATTCTTAAACTCCATAAAAATGTATTTCTTCTAATAAAAAAAAACAATTTTGTAGCTTTTGGATTTATTTTTAATGCTTTTGTCTTCTATTACATTATTAATTAGAATGGCCGTTGCTCACTTACTGTACTGTAGATCATCGTCATGATTTCTCTGACATTTTTGGTTTCTGCACTCTTGAGCTCTAGTCCTCTGTCCTAGATTATTTTTTTCCCACTATTAATTTTAATCTTAAAGATTAATCTTTTTCTCTTCTCTGTAGTTCATTTTGCAGCTGCCCTACTTACGGTTAGGTTTTTTTTTGTATGAACTGCTAATTCTTTTCCTGGGTTTAAATGCAGTTCACGTTGCAGCTGGAGTTCTTGTTGTAACTTTGTGTTTTCTGCTCATGGGGTTCTGTTGTGGTACAACATCTTTGGTTTACTGTAGTTCTCATGATCTGTTTTCCCTATTGAATTGTGATGTTTTCTGTAGTCATATTCAAGATAAATTGTTTTGATTTGGTGTGAAATATAAAAGTCCTTATCTGGACCTGCTTGTTCCAGTTCAGAGTCTCGGGGAGCTGGTGTCTATCTGCAGAGGTCAATGTGTGGGAGGCGGGGTCACACCTGAACAGGTCACATTGAAACAGACAACCATTCACACACTCACACAGTGACAATTTAGATTTTCCAATTAACCTACCATGTTTTTTGTATATTATGTTAAATAGAATAAAATTTAGTGTGCTTTAAAAATTCAAATTCAGCAGTTTCAAAATTAAAGTTTACGATGGAGAAAAACTGAACAAGTTTTGCTGTTCTGGAGCAGTTTGCCTCGTTGTTAAAAGAACATGGCAGCACAGTTTAGGAAGTTTTATCTGCGAAAACCACAAGACTTCTGTAACAATGTCTTTTGAACAGCTGAGATCAAACTAGAGATGTTTGGACATGTTCATTAGACGGTGCCACAGTGTTTCATCGGTGCAGTCAAAGTTCAGACAACAGCTGTGCAGAAACAAACCTCAGTGAACCAAGAGACGATCAAACAGAAGAAGCTGGTTTCTGCATCTGAACGAGGGTCTATCAGCTACTGAACATCAACAAAAACTGGATTAACCAAATGAAAAGCCTCTGGTCTGTGTGGAAATGCACAGACCATAAATCATGTAAAAGAACAATTTTTGAGAACAACTCCCACTTCTCACTGAGCCCCATGACAACAACCGCTCACAGTTTGCTTTGAGCTGTTGAGTGGCGACAGTCATGATTTAAATATTACTTGGCTGTCTCGGCTCGTTCTTTCTGCAGTCAGTGATGGGCAGCGCTGGTGCTCTGCTTTCAAAGCGTCTGGATCCGTCCAGCCAGATGCCAAAAACCTCTAAAAACTCTCCAGTCGTCATTACTCGTAACGCTGCTCTCTTTGGTGATGTTGAGTATTTAGGTCAGATTTCTACAGTGTGACAGTTTGACTGATCAAAATCTCATAATCTTGGAGACAAATCTGCTGAGTTTTTTTTTTCATCCTCTCTTCAATTCTTTTGGGTATTAAAAGTAGCATAAAATGTTTATCAGTGTTTGTTTTATCCCAGATCATTTTAAATGTGGGAGGAAAAGTTTAGATTGCAATACAAATAAATTGACCCCATAGACCATCGACTCCAGCGTTGTTAAAACTTCTTGATGAAAAATATACATTTTTTTGTTTTTGTGGAAAATGATTTAAAGTGTTTTTTTTTTTTGCTCTAAAGAAACAAATTTTTCTAAATGTGCTGCTTTGAGGTCTTTTTGATATTTCATGTTGTATCTATTCAAACGTGAAGACAAGCTTTACAAAAGTCCTACCAAATAAGAAAAGTGACACGAAAGACGTAAAATACATCTTTCAAAATGTGTATTAAGATAAATAAGGAAATCTTGTCGGTGAGTCACTGTGCAGTGATATTTCAAACTTTTATTTTTACTTGCTGAGCCATAATGCCACTGCCATGTTTTTATTTTAATGACTGTTTCCCCTCAGGATATTTCAATCTGCTTGAATAAAACAGCCAATTAGTTGCTGATTGGCAGGTACCTGATTATTTATTTATTTATTTATTTATTTTGTCAGCCTTTGCCATTTTCCTATGTGACTCATGGAAAAAAAAAATTAGTCATTAAGTTACGCTGCCAAAGCAGAGAGTCACTTGCTTGGTTTTCATCCCACATGACACCACAAGTGTCAGGTTTTGATTTTAAGAAATATATTTTCTGCAGAAAATTGTTGTGTTAAATTCTACTTGATCATTTATTTACCACAAGTCCAGGTTTCATGTCCTGGTATATTCTTGTAAAAAACTAACGCTGTGTATATTAGATGTTTTCTCTAACTCAAATGTTATCTCTAGATAGAATATTAGAAGATTGTAGCTGTAATTCTGATCCTTTTTTAGAACATTTTGGTAAATATTTCAACATTTTGGTTGTTAAATGTTCTTGCTGTGGTGGTGTTCCCTCCACTGAGGCTTTTCTGTTCTCCACAGGTATTTGGTAAGTCTTGCAATTTGGCCTAAAATATTCCCATGGGTCTCTGAGTAGGTGTCAGGTAGAGTGGCGTAACAAAAAGCAGAGCAACACGATTTTGATAGTACGCTGGGTGACAAATAGGAAAGGGAAATGGGTTAATTACTGAAATGACGAAGCGTCCAGGAGCGGAACATGATTTAGTATGGTTAAAGAGGCGCAGCGGATGCATGTTTCCAGGCTCGCCGCCGGGAATGTGACATAGTATCCAGTGTGTTGTGAAAAAGCAGCTATCTTAAGAGACCAGATTCTTCAGTGCTTTGAAGCTGCGTTGCAATTCAGAGACTCAAGATGTCGTCTGAACTGCGAGAGAGAGAGAAAAAATATAGAAAGTGAGATTATACATTAAAGCAAAGCCTGAACTGATGAGCTGGACTGCTTTACTTTAGTGGCATGCATTATCTTGGCCATGAGTGGGACTCATCAACAGCACAGTGTGTGTGTTGTGTCTGTGTGGTGTGAAATTCTTTCAGACTGCGTATTTTTAAAGGCGCTTGTCACTCATTTTACAGATTAATGTACCGTCTATCATCTGCCATCTGTAAAACACAAGTAACCAAGAGGTCATAGGTCAACGAGGTGCCGCTTAAATGAAATACAGACATAATCTTTAAGCTCTGACTTTATGGGCTCTGCATTAAGACCACGCAGGATATTCAGATATTTATCTAGTGTTCTTATGTAAATCCAGAATACCCCACATTTCTCTGAAACAAGGACAGTTTTTTCATTTCCAACTATCAAAAATCCTCTTAAAATGCAATAAAGAATGAATATCAAGTAGTTGTGGAGTTGGTTTAGCGGCACATTTTTGAACATTAATCTTTAGTTGATTCTGGAACTGAAACCCTGAACCGTTAAATTCTTTAGTAATCAAAAGTAGATGTTCTTTTCATGAGCTGAAAAAAACCAAGAATAGTACTGGAGGATGATTACTGAAGGAAGGCAGGTGAGCTGATGAGATATTATATTATATTATATTATATTATATTATATTATATTATATTATATTAGTACTTTTTGAGGTTCTCAGAAGTTTTTTTTTCTTTGTACATTGGCTAATTTGTACTCGTTTTCAGTTCATGTACCCAATAATGACAGCATTTTGTGCCATGTGGGTCTAATAACAGGAAAGTGAACAAGTGGAGCACAAAAGAAAAAGTTTGGGGTCTAAAATTCTAAATAAGATAAAAGACTTGATGGAGAACTTTATATTTCAGTTGATCATTTCCTGTATTTAAGTTCTGTCACTTATTTTCTGTACTCGCTTAACCCTGTTTAGGACTGCGGGGAGCTGGTGCCTGTCTCCAGCTGTCACTGGGTGAGAGGCGGGGTCATGCCCTGGACAGGTCACCAATCTACATGGAAATTTTAAGTTAAAATTTTTTTGGCAGGGATGAACTTGTTGGTGTTAAAATCCTGTTTTGGGAAACTAAAATATCTTCAGTATTTTTGAGATCGACCCAAAAACCTGGAGTATATGGTGTTTTATGAAAAGCTGCTGGTAACAAAGCATAAAAACTGTCAACACAACTATCTGTTGAGTTTATGTCTGAATGATGCACAGGTCTGAGTTAACAAACAAAACAAAATCCCTCTCAAAATACAAACACTAAACTTAAAATGAATTTAAAAATGAAATAAAAAGTCAAAGTCCCTTAAAACTTTAAAATACTGAAGAACTATTAATCTAAACTACTTGAGATTGTTCTGGCTGCTTTATGCTTCTATTTAAAACAGACGCCTGTAGCTTCCGTTTATTTAAAGTCACCTCATGATTATTTCTAAGATTTAGTGATCTCAGATTTGAGGACATTGGAGTTGAATCTGATTCTAGTTCTGCTGCACAGCTGATAAAAGATCTGAAGCAGAAATTTGTCCTGATATCATGAGAGTTATGCCACAGATAGAATGCATGTTTACCTTACTAATGCAACATGATGCTAAGAGCACCATGGATTACCAAAGCAGCATGAAGCATCGGCTCTAAGCGTGATGGCATATTGAAGTTCTGAGACATCCGAATGAAGACAGTCATTCTGAAGCTGCAGTGGCCTACTTTGAGGACATGATCCATGTTTAATGTCCCCCCTCCTGCTGTTTGAGGAGGCAGGAGGGACCACTTGTTTTGTCATGATGTCATCTGCATGTAGACACATTTTTGTGAACATGACTAGAAAATAATGCATGAGGAAAAACGTCACGCAGACTCACTGGTTAGAGATCAGATCCTCCGACAGAACGAGCTGCTCAGATTTTCTCCTGCATTTGTTTACATCTTCAATCTGTTGTCTCTCCTGCAGTTTGCACAGGTTCTGCTTGTATATGACATTGAAACATTTTGATAATTAATGTATTAATTTGCTTAATTAATGACCTCATCAGTGTAAGCAGTGATGTTGACTGTACATGCTGATTATGGAGGAACATCTGGCAGCCGAAATGCTTGTTGTTAATCAGGGTATTGTTGTTTGAAGAGGTTACACTGAGTAGGAAAAAGAAAACATAAACACATGCTAATTTGTCTGCACTAACAAGATATACAGATCTGGAAAAGACAAACAAACAAACAAATATGTTCTTTTGGATACCTGCAGTTTGCTAACAAACAAAATAAATAGCTTGTTAAAATAAAAAATATAAATTTTAAAACTCTCAGTAATTAAAAAAACTACATTAACTGCATTACTAACAATAAAAACTTTATGTATAAGAAAACAACCATAATTAATTAATATTAGTTATTAAAACCTGACTACATACAAATCCAAACCAGATTATTATTTTAATAGATATATTTAGCTTTTGAAATTTATTTTACAAGCCTTCTTGTAGTGGTTAATGTTGTTAAAGGAGTCATCTACATAATAGGTTTAGTATAAACTCTAGAAATACCCTGAAAAGTTTAAAACTACCAGATTCCATATTTTCCTTCCAAGCTGTCAGACCTTATTTTAATCTATGAATGTGGTTTTGATCAATACTTCAAGCTTTCTGAAGCTTACTTATTTTATTATTTTATTATTTATTTTATTAATGGATTTTCCGTCCAGTCCTTGTACCTGACAACCGAAGCATGTTGTGCAGCTTATGGAAGAATGTGAATATGTTGAGCACAAAAATCAGCAGATAAACATTATCTATAAGTTTTTTAAATAAAATCTATTAAACACCTGAAACACTGGACCTGACAGATGGGTCATCCTTCAGTTAATCAGCTACGTTACGGAACATTTAAACTCCTTAGAAATTACCTAGTTGTTTTAATGTATATTATATATTATATATAATATATTTATTTTTAGTTGTAACTATAAAATATACTAAAGAAACAAAGACAAACTGTTTCTTTGTGATGAGGTTTGTTACGGTACTAAAATTTAAAGCTCAATGCTGATTCTAAAAAAAAAAAATCATACTTGATATTATTTTTGATGCATCAGAGAGGAAAAAGTTGGGTTCAATGATCATAAAATATATAAATAAAAAGTAGATTATTCTTTTCCACTTCAAGCTATGGTGCTTCAAAATAAAAGCATCTGAGCAGTAAATAGGAAAACCAGTTAGAATAACTTCATGCTGTTTTTATGACATCACCAAGAATTAAATTACTTAGATTTAATTAAACTAACCATCAAACAAACTACAGTGCGTCATCACTTCCATCTAAAAAGTATTTGGTGTAGTTCTCCTTCTCCGTGAGCACAGCAGGGTTTCGACATTCAGTTGCTCAAACAGATTTGCTATAAAGAGTTTTAAATCAGGATGATGAAGTTTTGCTTTTTCTTTCTAAATTTTTTTTGTCAAACATCACCAAACTAGTTTACACTCAGACAACATGGAGACAACATATAAAATGTTAAATCATTTGCCTTGTTTTACCACATTAAACTGTTTAAGATGAATTTTTGTATTTAAAAGCAGGTGAAAACTGTTGAGGTCCGAAGCTGAGATTAAAGTGAGAAAACTAAAACAACATAAGTCTGATGTTGCCCGCAGAGTTTAAATCAGGCAGCTGATCCGGAGGGGCGTGGCATGCCTCGTAGTTCAGCTACCCAGACAACTTAATGCTGATAAAATTTTGTGCTGATACTATCTATTGACAAAAAATAAAATAAAAAACATAATTGAACACATTTTTCATTGATTGATTTAGTAATTACATTTTAAAAATGGTTTTCTTTGCAGTTTTTACAGCTTGACACAGTAACAAAAAACCTTAAAATCCCAATTAAAACTGGTTCTTGGTGAAGTTGTTTGTTATGCGTTGACACAATCCTGATTCATCCCTTCAGTTTAGAAGCTGTGTGAATCTGAGTGATTCAGAGTTGGGCTTAACAGAACAAAAACAACCCAAAACACAAACCATCCTTCTGAAAATAATTAGCTATAATTGACAGAAACGGTGTAAAAAAGCAGCCAAAGACAAAGAAAATCTTTCGAAGACCTTTTCCATAGCCGGAGGAACTATTGATCATGTTATTGTAAAACATTTATTTCTTTAGTCTTGTGTTGTAGCGTTTGTGTAAGAGTTTCAATAATCAAATCATTTTCTCATATAGGCCAATTAAAAATTTGAATACGTGCTCTGAGCCGATGTAGTTCGACAACTTCTTCTAATAATCAAATAATGGGCCAAGAACACTTCCTTCTCTGCCAAAATGTGGAGATCAATGGGACATTTTAAAACCCTGACATTTTGAGGTGAAATTCTCTCTGCAGAGGCACAAAAGACATTTTCCACCTGCTTTGATGGAGTATTGCACAAATTTATGCAGGGACGGGTGATACGGCCTAAATGTCACACTGGGATTTTATTTTAATCTCACTTCACTCAAACGTTGGTTCTGTTTGTTACTAATTTAAAGACAAAATAAAACCATTCATGCTAAATATATTTCAGAATACTGGAGCCACTGATAAGAAAGTAATAAGAAATGCAAATATTTGATCTGTCTGGTAGCTGTCACCTGGAAATTTTTTTTTTTTTTTTTTCTCAATAGAATTAATTTAATGAAAATTTATACAAGTTTGTGGTGCGGTCTGCACGGTGGAGCAGTTGGGAGCAAAGTTGCCTTGCAGCAGGAAGTATCTGGGTACAGGGCGTGTCTGGGAGCTGTTTGCATGCTCTCTCAGTGCATGTGTGGATTCTGTCCAATTTCCTCTCACAGGCAAGACACATGCATGTCTGAATTGGCCTCCGTACGTGCATGAGTGCTCGTCTATATGTGACGCTTTAATGGACCGGTGACCTCAACCCAGACCTTCATATTAAAATGGTGTATTTTGAAATATTATTAAAAGATGATGCAGCCTATAAATGTACCCATGGCCATGTTGAAGTCTCCACCTTTTATGTGCATTTTCTACTGCAGTGCTTTTCAGTCCCAGACCTTGGTGCTAGTCCTACACATTTATGCTTCCCTGCTTCAATACATCTGATTTGAATTGATGGCTGATTAACAGGCTTCTGCTAAACTTAGTAACATGCAAATAAGGTGCTGCAATCATGTGAATCAAGTGTGTTCAAGCAGGAAAACATTTAAAACATGCAGAACAGTAGGTCTCCAACACCAGGGTTGAAAAAGTGGACCGATGTCAACACATTTTTAAATCCCCTTATCTTTGTATATATTTGCAATAGTAGAGAAATATTAGTACTTCTTAAATTAGAAGGAGCGGAAGCAGAAAACATCAACCTTTTCATCTAACAGCACAATTTGCAAAGGTGACTAACATCTAAAGGTCAGTGCTGCCTTTTGTATCTTGTTAGTATTGACCATGCAACATGTTCAGTGCTCACTTTAATGTCTGTTGTTTTTTTGTTGTAGTTTTTTTTTTTTGCTAGTTGCAGATTAGAATCTTGCAGTTGTCCTTTTTTCCCTCATCAGTGTGATTGACAATAATAATAAACGAATAATGAGTTTTTTAATAATCCTTTGCAGGAAAATCTAAAATCACGAGTCACTTTCTGTTGAGTTAAAGGAGCAGAAAAAGGTAGTTTAGTACAAATCTCTGCGACTTGATCAGATCTGTCACCGTCTTACAGTCTTTTCTACCGAACAGTTGTAATTAAGATGTTTTTGCTGCAGGGTCATTGATCCAACATGTTCTGAGAAACCCACATCTGGTGTCTCTAATCATGTTGCTATTGATCAGTTTTGTTTAAACTGAAGTCTGCAACATTTTTACTGGATGGAAAGAAAAACAATTGCATCAGTGCACAAACTTCCACTATGAGGAGCTTCTATTAGGCATTTTACAGTTTTAGGAACAGCCTGTGTGCAGAAACAAAGGTCAGACACTAATTCAATAGTTTTGCATTTTTGTTACTGGGAGGAAGTTTGATGGAAATGGCAAAATGGATAAACAGACTGTTTTTTTTTTTTTTATTCTTTCAAATCAAAGAAAATCCTTAAAACCTTTTTGGCCTTTAGTGCAGTTTAACACTTAAAGTTACTCTAAAATCTCTAGAAGAATAAAGGTAGTTTGATGTTTCAATTTTTAAAGAGGTAATTTCATACAAATTTCAGGACTTTGTGGTTATTTCTCAAGTATTAACCAGTAATATGAAACATTTTATATCTAAAAAACCTCAGGAAACACCGATTAACAGACCTTTCAATCTGTCTGTGTTAAAATTTGGGTGGTTCCCGGAGGCTTCGTCAGCAGCTTGTTCATATTCATTATTTAAATTTGCTGGACTCTGATTGGCTAACAAACTAGCCTATGAGAGCAAGGTATACTGTTTCCTGCCCTGCTGAACATGGCAACATCAGACAATCTCTCTTCCTGTTTGCTACGTCTTATGCTAACAGCTTTTAGCTAGCAGCATGCTAGGCGTGGTTTCAACTGCGGGAGCTGATGAATACTAATGAACAAAGGAGTTGTGATGTAGCAGATACAGGCCGTTAGAACTCTGGAGAACTCGGGTTTTATCACCACCTGCGTAGTTTGAGAGATTAAAACTGAAAGAGAAGTTGTTGACCTGTTTTCACACCCACTATGAAGGTAAGAACACCTTTGGAGCTAAAATATTCAACAGAAACCTCAGAAAAACTGTTTTTAATGGAAGGAACTCTTTAAATAAACATATAAATTATATAAATGTAGCCCATAAAGTGTCCATCGTAACAAAGGTGGTGCTCTTGCACAGATGAGAGCAGATGCTGGCTATCATATCACAGACACAGAGGAGCAGGACTAGATGCAATGCATTTTTTATTTACCTCAGTTCTCCCTGAGAAAAAACTCCAGATTACAGCTTTAAATCTCTGTTCCACACACAGTGATAACATTTATCTGATTTGTGATTTCTACTTTAATACTGGTATTTCAAACTGGATGTTGAACTAGAACTTTTACAGTAAAATTTCTAGAATTCCTTGAAGAAATGCATATCACTTACTGCCTTCTGTGAGTTTTAAACTAAGATTTTTGATTGAAAAAATTATGGAATTGTAGCTGTTGTAGTTACAATTTGAAAAGACAAAGTGATGTACTTTCTCATGCATTCTGAGATCATTTGTGACTCTGAGTATGTGTTGTGAATGACTCACAGTAATTAAATTACTCCATGTGTATAAAACTGACAGAGTTTAACATATTTTGGGGTTTTCTCAGGTCAGTTGTCTAAAGCAGCCATCTTGAATTGGGTTAACTTAAAAAATAAACTAGTTGTTGGTCTCCATCCACTGAAGTCTTTCTTACAGTTTCCTTACAATCCATCGAGTGGTTTGAGAGATAATTTAACACACACACACACGCACACACAGGCAGAAAACATTACCGGTTCTGTTTTGGCCAACAGGAGATAACAATTGATTATCCCGTTGAAGAAGACGAGATGCTCAACTTTGTCACTGCCTGCAAAGTCAAACAGATGTGAGCTTCTGTTAAGTAGTTTTGAACGTCTCCAGGTAATAAATAACTGTGACAAGTTAAAAATCTTAATACTCCATTTAGTATACGTTAATATAAACACTTTTCCAACTTAGACCAGCCTTGATTCAGTGTACTGGGTCAGTTGCATCATTTTTTTTTTAAATAGACAATTTCCAGTTATTTTTCGATACAATTATGTGACTCCAGTTTTGTGGACATCAGTGCTGTTTGATTCAAAGTTTATTTATGTGAGATTTAATGTCAAGAAATGTTCTGTTTTCCTGCTCAGGTTTTAGTTCTACCATGTATCACAGATCATTTTTCACCCTTCCAGACTTTTTCTGTCTGTACAACAGATTCAATAACATCGTACTCATATTTGTCAAGTTAAATTAGTTGTCTGAGAATATAGAGCCTGTGGGCCTCTACATCAGCTCAGCATTGATGACTGGCTTTGTTGATGTTTTCTGTTTCACTATCAGTTAGCGCTTTACTGATGTCCTTCATTGGAAAATGTTCTGATTTAGTTCTATTGTTTATGCTCCTTTTTTCTACAAAATCAAATTACTGTTAGACAAGAAAATGAATATGGAGGAAAGGATGACAGAGACAGGGATTTTTCACACCCTAGAGAAGTGTGGGTCCATATTAAATAGAATAATTCTGTTCCAGGAGAAAACCTTGGCTGAGCCTTTTTTAGTTTCTCGATTTTTCATGAAGACGCTCTTAATGGATGATTTTTATTCAGCAAGATATTATTTACTATCACCTTACAATTTATTATACAAAATAATAGAGTTAAATCAATAAAATTTGAGCTGGTCACACAGATCTTAGAAGATTTAGAACATGTTGACAGTAAGGTACGTTCTATCCATTATGTTGGAAAATTCTGTAAATTTATTCAAATCTGTCCAGAATGGGATTTAAGCTGTTTTATATGAAAACTTTTAAGGATTTTGTTGTTGTAAAATAGTTGGATTTTACTGTCAAGTTACTTGTAAAATAGTAAAAAAATCTATAGTTAAAAATCTGTTATTGTTGATCAAATTATGATCAACAATAACAAGTAATAAGATTATTTGCCATATTACTCGCCCCTAACTAGGATTCCTCATGTGATGCATGCATTTGGAGGAATGTTTGGATTTCTAGCATTTTGGGGCCATTAGGAAGCCGCTGTTTGCTCTGCATGTGTATGTTTGGTTTTACAAACAGACTTGTCTCTGTATTTGTCCTCCCACAGAGCAGATTTACTGCTGCCACCTGACAGTTACCTGATGTTCTTCCAGCACATATCCTTACTGCTCTCTCTCCACAGCTCTCCTTCGAATATTATCAAATTGAAAACCTTAATGCTGCAGCACACAACTTCAAAGAAACCCATAGCTTCAGGGCATGGTCCACTTCCTACATGCTGCGCCATGTTTTTTTTTTTTTTTCTTAATTCTGCCAGCACTCCTGGTCATCAATCCACATACTGTTGAGTTGTCTCCTTCCTGCCTCATCAATTTTGAAATGAACTTTTCACTCCAGTAGAAACACTGGGATTTACTTTGAAATTGAGCCGGGGTCTTTATGAAATCCAAACTGTCTCCAGACTTGTGCGTCTTGCATATTTTGTTTTCAACCCTTATATTGCTTAAGTCTATTCCCCATATTTTATTTTTTTTAACCTTAATATAGAGCAACCAGATCTGAACTTTTCTTTTTGTTGCCTACTACAACCTGCCAGTGATGCAGCATGGCTCCGTCCTTTATTACAGAAGACCTCTCTGTAGTGCAAGAATTATAAATGTGTTTAATGCTCGGAGCATAACGTTAATGGTTTAGGTCAATGGGGCCTTTCAGAGAACCCTGTCAAATATGTTTCCTAATGCTTCACTCACAGCTATCTGGAAACACTTTTAGTATTCAAGCTGTTTTGAAAAACTCCTGTAAAGTACCTGTAAAAGTGTTCGTTCCTTTGTGATGGAAGGTCACCTCGACTTAGGTTGGGTTTCAAATTTGCTGCATAAGTTTAAATAGTTCTGCAGGTCAGTCAAATCCCACTGATGTCCAAATATGGATCAGTGAAAAAGCTATTATGTTGGATCAGTTGAGTTGCCCAGGAGATGGACAGCAGCTCCTACTTCCTGTCATGACCATTCAACTCTCTCTAAAGCTTTTCTGTTTTTACACTGTTGAAAACTTCATCTCAGTAGATTCGATATTTATTAAAGTTGGCAGGCGAGGAGAACAATTGACGAAGTAACCACGTTATGTCAGACGTCTTCTGTGATTAACTGATAGATCAATGAATCATTTCCAGGCCAATCCGAGGCTGATTGGAGTCTGATGTGCTGTGATGATGCTGCTCTGCACATGTTTCACTGTTTTATGTCCTTATCAAATAGAAAATGACATCACATCTGTACAGGAAAATGGAGGCAATGCCAGTGCAAAGAACACTCACTGAATATTTATGAACATTCTTTGTTTCTTATTCCCATTTCCCATGTCAGAGGAGGATTTACACCCGCCTTTCAAGCCTCAACAGATTACAATGGACCCTTACGATTGGGTATGAGACGACGATGGCACAACTGAGAGCAGAGAAACATTGATGAAGATGTAGCTAACATCTTCACTCAGTTTTACCATGTTTTATTTTCAGAAAACATTTCCATCAAAGACTTAATAGTTGAACAATATCTTCATGAGATGTCATAAAACAGCCCCTCACCCCCTTCACTGAGCTATGAGCCATTGTCAAAGAGTGCCAAACGCAGAAAATATTAGTTCATATCCGTTTTGCTTTATCTTTTATCTGGTGTAATTGAGTGAGCTGACTTCTAGAGTAAACAGTGCTGTGCAGTGAATGTTGGATAACTTAAAAAAAACAACCCTACAACAGTCATCTCATCTATTTTTTGGCAAGTGATTCAAGTTTTCCTGCATTTCCTTTGTAATAAAACAGGTTCACTGATGCATTTGTTGTCATTTGGTTTGAAAGCTTTTTAATCTTCCTGTTTTCTCAGTCTGTTAATGTTTGATCTGAAAACAGATATCACTCCTCTTGTTTGTTTCTTTAAGGGAAGGAAAAGGCCTAGAGCTCCACTGATGGATGCTTTTGCTCCCAATCTAATGAAACACTTCCTCCTGGCTCTCGGTTGCTCGTTATACAACAGGTGTCCCGTATTTATTATTTGTGCTATTTGCCAGCTAGAAGACAGGTGCCCGTGTTGTCAACTTCAGTGAGATATTCTATCACCAGCTTTGGAAAAAGGAAGTGTGTGTTGCATACAAATCAGCCCTAAGAAGTTTGAACCATCATGCCTCGGGGGGAAGAACTGAATCATGTTGGCCTAAAGTATTTCTTGACTGCTTTGCTGAGATCATGCAAACATTTCATATTTTCTACATTTTTTTTCCTTTAAGGCAGGTATGTGCTGTTTAAAAATGGTTCCATGTGGCTCTTTGCTGTATAGGTCTGACTTGTATAGCAGCAGCTGGTGTCTTTTGATTAGCAAGCAGCTTTAAGTGGAAGCTATTCCCCCCAAGACATGAGAAATTACAGTTATCTTTTATTCACAGCTAAATTAGCTAATCTTATCAGAGCTGCTCTGTGTTTAAGAGCTGTCTTTTGAAAGGCTTACAGGTAGCACATATTTCTCAGTTTGATGTGTTTAAATGTGAAATAGACTGATTATTGTAAATAATCTCTTTGAAAAGTTTTTAATGTAAAAGAAAACACCAAAGTTTTTGTAACTGCAGCAAGTTTAGCCTAAAAAAAGATGCTAAGCTACTTGTTTCAGACACACTGTGAACTTTCCAGCAAAGAGGAAATCATTTTAGTACAGGATTGTTTGAAGTCATTGTGTAAAGGTGTGCTTTCCAACTAGTTGTTCATGAAGTATACTACCAGTTCCACCATTGCGTAAGGATGTTAAAGCTTCAAAAGCTTCTGCTGTAAGATATCAAGCAATACACTTTAATTGGGCTTATCCACATGGTCTCAAGCATCTTTTTCAGAGTTTGGTTTAAGCTTCTTAGTTCCAATTAAGGAAAAAAAATCCACTACTTGTGTGTAAATAGTGACTCATGGGGCTGTGAACTGTGAAGTGGGTTTCCTACAGTCAGTTATGAGTTTATTTAGCTTTTTTCTTACAGTTCTGCTTTTCCAGGACACTGTAGAGCAAAATAAACATTTAGACACACACTTGTGTGTTAGGTCAAAATAATCATTAGCTCACTTCTGCCCCACTTCTGCCCCACTTATCCTTAGAAGGGCTTTATTCAAAGCTTTGATACAACCTTGAAATCAAAGAAGTGCGTTCTTTGCTGTCTCTTCAGCTTCTGAAGATCTACTCTTTTGAAATTTTAGACTAAATAAATGCAAACAAAGTCAATGACGGGTTCCCAAAATAGGTTTCTGTCTTCCGTCCGAGTTGTGTAGGATCAAAGATAACTGAGGTTAACCTAGCAATTAGCTGAGTATTGTGGGATAAAGATTAGTCAACAATGTCTGCTTTTAATCTCACCAAACTTATATCAACACAGATATCTTCATTTGTTTCTCACCAAGTCATCAGCAGTTTGACTTAAATGTATTACTTTTAATAAACTGCTAAGGCAAACATCAGATGGCAACCAAGATACAAGGTGACTACAGGACAGGGCGTGGTGATAGTTTATGTATATTATTCTTTATTAAATCCTAGAAGACCATGCTGATATAAAAATACCAATAAAATGTATTTACATAAACTCGGTTTATTGTTTCTTTATTTTTCAGTTTCAAATATAATTTTACTTGTGCTTGTTTTCATATGTAGAACTTCTGTAAAAACGGATTTAATTTTATCTGCTAAATCATAAAAATGCTGTTTTAAAAAGATACATTAGTGGATAATAATATAGAGAGAAATGTTTTGTCTTAAAATCAAACACTAGTTGCTGAATGAGGAAGTTTGGACCATTAATTTTTAAATGCATCATTTATGGTTCCTATACTGACAGTTTAATCTTTTCAGATTAAATTTTTTTTCTGTCCAGTGACGTCAGAAGAATTTATCTACCAAACTGAGTCACATTTATCGTAAACTTTAAAATATTAGCTCACAGTAACAGATCTAAACGAAGACAAGTTTATTATTTTGCTTGTGAAGGTGTGATTCAACCAGCGGTGTCATTTCTACTGCTCTTTACCCGTGTGATGATATCAGCTAGCTTGTTTGCATCTCCCCCGCTGGTGATTTGATGCTGTTTTTATCTGCTCTGGCACCCCATAGATAAACTGCAGTGATGTAGCAAACAGTGAAGATGAGCTTGCTTTCAGCCATTTGGTAAATACAGAGAACATCTGATGGCAAGTTGCATGAGGATGACAAAGGTGTCCTTTTTACAGGTCTGCCTTCCACTGAAGAAAAATGTCTTGTTCCGTTTAAGTATTAATCATCCATCTTCTCTACGAATTCAGTCAGTGACAACTACATTCTGCTGTTTGAAAGGACGTGATCTGTTTGTTTACTCCTGACAATGGGGCCTGTAACTGCAAGTGCCTTCCTCAGTAAATATTAGTCTCACTTGACGGAGATGAAGCAGCGAAGGACCTTGTGGGGTGACTGCACTAAATAGCGCTGTTTTGATTTTGACGAGGACACAATTAACTCCAGTCATCATAGGAATTGAGTAAAGAAACTACAAGTTTAACCCAGAATAGATGAAGAAATAAGCTCATTTTCCCATTTCAGTCACATGCATGAAAGGCAGTAGATTTAGTCAGTTGAGAAAAATTAAATTACAATCCAATTTCATTGTGGTAGTTATTCTCTGAGCTATCATTTAGTTTCTCTTTCCTGTTTTAGAAAGGTTTAAAATGTAATTAATCTTTTCATTCTCACTACTGGTAACAACAGTCTCATTTATTAAGTTTTTACTAAAATAGAACATATCAAAACGTCAAACGGCATTTGGCAACTACATTAGGGCAACAGTAAGGTTTGTTTGCGTTGGTGATGTGGGATGTGATTCTATGACTGAATTTTATAGTGGAAATTATTTTGTATCCAAAAGGGAAAAAAAAGGGCTTTTCTTTTTCTGCAGGTTTAAATGATTTTATTATGTTTTTAGAATTTAAAGCTGATACAACATGAAGTTTGTTAGTGTCACATACAGTATAAATAATTTTCTTTTAAATATAGAATTTTCATATTGACAGACTTGATATAATAAATTTTAAACATTTAGGATTCCCTAGTTAGACCTTTGGTCATTTGATTTGATTAGAGGCAGCAGTTAAATGCTTAACCCTTTAACTATATTATTTTTGTGACATCTTTAATGTGAAATGTTACTAAATTGTTTGTTTTAATCTTTTTACTTGTGAGTCATTCAATAATGTTTTTATTTTATTGTCTTTATTTGCCAGTTAGAATAATTAGGTTTGGAATAATCCATATAAAATAGTATTTTCTTGATTTTCTTCTCTTTGAACCCGCTGGGTCGGATTCATACATGTGGTGAATGGCGCTAACAGATCATTGCATGACAGCTTTAGTCAAACAAGCACAAAGAACGCTCGTGAAGAAAAGCATTATTATTAATTCATTTCACTTAGACATGGGAAAGAATTCAAAGTGCTGGAATGACACCAGATGTCACCAAATGGGATTTAATATTGTTTAACTCCTTTTATTTGTGCTCTTAATTGACTTTGTTTTGTTTTAGTTGACATCATTTCCTTATAGGGTAAACGCTTTGCTTGTGCAGTAAATGCAACAAAAGAGTACAAACCATATAATTTTAGAACTAATTTTCCAGGATCATTAAAACATCATTCTTTGAGTTTTCCAGGTGATTATGAACATTTTTTTTCTTACTGAAGTCTTTGAAGATCATACAGTTTATTTAACTGCTGCTTATCTCTGGTTAATGGACTGGCCAGTTCAGACTTCGCCACAATTTTTCTTTCTGGGTTCTTCTTGAGGAAAATTGAAGTACATAATATTTTCCTAAAACTTTAGTCTGCTGTCAAATGATGTCCTAACTTTATACAAGCCTTTTGATTGAAGAGTTTTAAAGATTGCTAACATTATGCAGTCAGTGTAACAAGTGTTGGGAATAATGCCGTTTAAAGTGACAGTGTTACGCAACATGTTTGCATCTTCAGTAAAGGAATAATCTAATTACAAGTTTCAATGTTACAAGCCGTTATTGTTAGTGAATCTAAAATGCAGTGTGTTACTATAAATCAATAAAACAAGCTGCATAATGTGACTAGACAAATACAAACACATGGTTATATCGAGGCCTGGGTGGCATGGCTGATGGCCCCTCCTGCAGAGGACTGAGGTTTGATCCCCGGTGCTGACAGACCACGTGTTGAAGAAGAATCAGTTTTGTTGCCAAGTTTTATTTGCATAATACAAGGATTTATTTATATATATTTTTTTAGTAACGCAACCAGTTACTTTCTCAGATAACTAGTTACTTTTTTGTACTTTTTTTTTTTGTATTCAGATACTAACTCAGTTACTTTTTGGAACAAGTAGTAAGTAAGTATAACTAATTACTTTCTTAAAGTAACGTCCCCAACACTGAGTATAACACATGAAGTGTTTAAAGGTTCATTAGTTGCAAATCTTGATAAGATTGTGTCCATAGATTAAATATGAAACAGCTACTAGTTTTTGTTAGTTTTAACCAGAATTATAGGCAGAAATTTGAAAAAATGCTCACCAATGAAAGACTAAATAAACTGTGATGTCATTGTTTCTAGAGAGAATAAGTTGTTCAGAATGTTGATTTGTCTGCATGAAGCCAGACTCTTAGTATTCTCCCAAGAATACTAAAGTTTATTTAGCAAAATACTTTTTATAGCATCTGACTTTGCTCATGCTCAGTGCCTGTTTTGATACCAGTGTCTGTTTTAGGACTTTAATTTAGTTAAATTCTACTGAATATCTCCGAGTCTGTGTTTTTAGAGTAACTCTTTATGGGTTTTATCCACATGTTGCTAATGAAATTACTGGTTATTCAAACCGAAGATAAAACCAATAAAACCCTAAAACCTTTGGGGAGAAAAGCCCTTCTGTTTTAATCATATCCAACTTATTAAACTAGTGCGGCCATGTTAATACCATTGGCTGAAGTCCAAAAAGGCTTCCTTAAGCTATTTAATGTTGAGATGGAATCCATCTTTGTAACGAGTGAGTGCTGCATAGAGGGTTCAGAAAGCATCACAAGAGCTTGGAGTCAGTCTTTACATACATTTTATAAACCAGTCTCTCTCACACCATTATATGCTGATCAAACCAACAAAAGCCTGCAGTGTTTGGCTACTACCAGCCCATTGTGTGTGTTTGTGTCTGATTATGGATTGCAGACTTCTCCTTGGGGACACAACCGAGCCCATCCTCAGTTTGAGTTACAGCTTATTTTGCGGTTCATCTGTAGTAAGCCTTGTGAATTGATCTCTCTGGATTGCTGAAACGAGCTCCCTTTTTGCATTTGCTTCCCCGAAGGCTGGACCTAAATTACCTTTTACCCTCACAAGTCATCAGTCTGGTTTTGCCCTTAAAATCCCGCGCTGCTCAGGGGACTGGAATAAAATCACCAGCTTTCAACAGTTGTCTAACCACTTCATCATGCATACAGACATATGCAAAAGTTTTACAGCTTTTAAATGGTCTCCCATTGTGGTAAAGAAAGCCAGGCAGTATTAAATAACAAGGGCAATGCTTGATACAACTGAAATCAGTTGCTGCAGTGAACTGATTTTACACTTCTAAATCTGTTGAGGCTTATGTCATGTTAACCTTCAATGTGTCTGTCATCTTCCTCACTTATGTTGTTTTTCTCTTTCTAAACTTCTGTCACTTGTCTTTCCCCTTTGTTTTTCCATTCTCCTTGCTTTTATCTTTATTCTCTCTGTGAAACTGTTTCTTTTTTTCTGCTCATCATCCCTTCTGAATATTCCAGCTTTGTTATTCTAATTGTGACAGCTACATCAAAAGCGATAGCCTGCATTTCTACTACAAATGCAGCGCAGTTGTATACATTAGTGGTAATTCATTCAGCACGGCAAAGCTCATCAGATGCCATCAGTCTTGGTTCTTTTTGATTCTAAATAAGAATTTTGTAGTTGTTTTGATTGTGTTGAACCTTCTTCTTACACGAGTGAAGCAACCTGTGGTTTCAAAAATTGCACACCTCAACTAAACGTTCAGGTTTAGTTCCTTTTGCTTTTTTTTCCCACAATTATTGATGCCCGTCTGCTGAAAATCTTGTGACCAGCATGTGATCCGCTTCATTCTGCTCTCTCAGCTGTTGGAATGATGGCAGTGGCACTTCTTGGGTCAAGCAGCCAGTAGCGCTCCCATCAGCAGGAACAAAAAAAAAAAAAAGCTGAACAGATGCTGTGCTGCCAGGTCCGTCTGTCTGCCTCAGTGTTTGATGGGCCAGTGTTTAGTCAGTCGATCTATCTCAGCATTTAATTCGCCAGTGTTTACTCTCAAAATTTAATGTGGCAGTATTTAGATTGTCTGTTTCAAACAGACTGGGGTGAGTACTCGAATAGTAAACACTGACATCTGCTTTCCTGAAAAGAGTTTGTTTACCTCCAACCAGGGGTTAATATTGTTTGTCTTCAGTTTTACTGTCACGTGATCATACACTGAAACGTCTTCTGCTGCGTTCGGATGCTTTGAATTAAACTTTAAAGTAAAAAAAAAGCCTTTAAACAACTTGCCTAGAATTGAACACAATGTTAATCTGCTTAAACAGTTTTGCAAAAAATATATAAAAAAGTTTAGCTTGGATATTTTTCAGCCACATTTAATTTGTAATTATCATAAATATTATTTTTATTCATTTCTCCATATTGTCATTGAAGAAGTCAGACTATCTGTAGTTAATGGGCTGGTATTAATTAGATTTTTATTTAGTTTTTTGACAGGGAAATCTTTAGTTTGACTAATAAATGGAAAGTGACAGTGTTTCATTCTGGTCCTCAGTTAATTTTTCTGTTTTTGATTGTATGAACCTGTCAAGATGGAATGCCGTTACTTAGCATCGGAATCTCCAATTCAAATTAGCTCATGTATCCATCCTGCTAATTAACAAAATTACTGCAACAATGAAGGCAATTTGAGATACGAAGAGTCATTTAATGTAGCAAAATATTATTTGAACTGTCTGTTGTGTTAATATCAGAATGAAAAATCAATGCAGTGATCTGTGGGTGTCATTACCACATTGTGTGATGTAGGCGTAATGAAACTGTGTTGGTGTTGAATCACCCTGCGATGAATTGACCGTCTTTCTGTCTGCATGCCTGACTGCACTTGGAGATTTCTTTTTCTTTTTGGTTTGTTGAACCATAAACAGATAAGAGGTAAGAATGTAATTTATTCATGGCCAGCACCATCTTTAGGGGTTTGAGAAATAACTCAGTGGTTTCAGTGTCCCTTGAAAAGTGGCAGAGCTTTCTGAAAATGCATTTATCAATAAGTAAAACTGATTCTTAATTCACTTCATTATCAGTAAGTTTTTTTTGTACAAGTACTCACTTACCTTAGTCACTCCATCATGGATTACTGTACTTGATTAGCTACTATAGCTTGAAATATTTGTATAAAACTAACTCTAAATTTGGCATATTGATATGAATTGGAATTATTTTTTTTGTAAAGTGCCTTGAAAGTTTTTATGAACTGAATTAAATTTTATAATAAACCCTCCAAACATCAAGATATTTGTTTTGCGTTGTTTAGGTCAGACTTTGAAATAACAATTTGTTTGGAGAAGACCAGATCTACTCTGAGCAGGATGGATTTCTGCAATGTTCAAAACTTCTTTGTGTCACTTTTGTATCTGTTGGAAATCTATTATTTACTTTGACTATTTAAACACAGGCTCTATAACTTGCTGCAACACATTCCATTTGAAATTTCAGTTTTAAAACCAGATTATGTTGGTGTACCCTGTTTGCACAACTAACTAATACAAAGTATTTTAAAATAATTCTTTTAGATTTTTTTCTAAAACTGAAACCATTCATAGTGCTGTCCACTGCAGGTAAGATGCTGACTATTTGTAGCTATTCTATACACATTATACAAAATTTCAGTTATTTTAATCAATTTTCTGCTGGTGGTATTTTGACCACAATTTATCCTAAATTTAAAAATCAATTTATATTGTGTCTTTTCATGTTTTATTCATGCCTAAAACTCAAGATAGGATCCTTATTTATTGTAGTCTAAATATAACTAACACATACAAGTGCTCTCTCTCTAAAATTGTTTATTAGCATCTGGCGAATGGATTTGATTAGCTGTATTAAAAAGGAAAATTATTTCCTTTTGAAAACGGTCTAAAATTGTGCCGATTTTGCCCAAGCCAAACTGTACCGGAGTGTTTTCAGTGATTAGTAGCTGCAGAGAAGGGAAGTAATCAGTGAAATGTAGAAGTGCAGTCCTTGACTGGATTGAAATCCTGAACTGCCTGAGCCCTCCACGGTTCTCATACTTGATTTAAAGACAGTCGTGATGAAATAAACAGATCTGCTGTCTGGGTCTTGACAGAGGACTGCAAGAGTCAGCACATTACTGAGCCAAGTTAAATATCACAGGACATGTGGCGTCTAACACTGCACTGCATCTTGAACTGAGTCCCAGCATGTTTGTAATGGTTCCAGAAGCAAATTGTGGAACTAATTAGTTTGCCTAGCTGATAAAATGATACACAATAACAAAAAACTGGTATAAAAAAATACTCAGAAATAGCTGCCATGAACCTGTTCAGTTAATTAATTGTGTTATTATATTCTTGATTTTCACCTAAACGATGCTACCCAGTTAGATACTGATCCTAAATCCAGCTGTAGTTTAAAAAAGGACCACAAATGCATATTTAATCATTGTGAGCCAGGAGCTCAGACTTGTAAGCTGCATCTTGTACCAGACTTCAGTCTGCTTGTTAAATTAAATATTAGACAGGAGCTGAAATTACATATTTCATACCAGAAACAAAAAATCCAGTAGAGTCCCATCCACCAATTCCAGCTTTTCTAGAGCTAGATTTCTGGTCCCCAAACCTCCCTTTGCTAGGTCGCTCCTCCAGCCTTTTCACCGGGTCAATTGTGATATATAACCTCTCCAGTTAGACCTGGGTCTGGTTGGAGGTCTTCTTCTGGTGGGGTACATCTGGAACACCCCCTTTGGAAGGCATTTAGAGGGTATCCTTACCAGATACCCAAACCACTTCAACTGGCTTTGTTTGATGTAGAGGAATATAAATTTTGTGCCAAGTGCCTACTGAACAGTTGAGTTCCTCACCTTATCGGTAGTGGTGAGTCCAGCAACTCGGTGGATGAATCTTATATCAGCTGCTTGTATAAATGATCTTATTTTTACAGTCAAACACTGTATGACTATAGTTGAGAGTTGGAATGATTAGTTAATTGATGACTTTGCCTTTTGACTCTGCTCCTTCTTCCCCAGATACAGATACACATTCTCTGGAGTGAAAAATTGTGCTTTTATCTGGCAAACCGATGGACAAGTCTGGGTTTGGCAACTGGCAGGAGAATGGTACTTGTGCAACTGCATTCTGCCCAGTGTAAAGTGTGGTAGAGGGATTACGGTGTGGGTATGTTTTGTCAGGGGTTAGTCTCCTCCCCTTAGCGCTAGTTACCTGACCTTTCATGCAGGATCAGACTGCTAAGATCTCTGTCCCTTGGTGTTAAGAACAGTGAGTTGATCTGATTATTAAAAATCCAGTTTATGACTGGCATGACGTTTGCACTTACTGGAATCTGCTGCAATATTCACATTGTGCTTTGAAATGATTATATAATTTTCTTCTTGATATATTTTTCAAAATTTTTGTGTATAAAATACTTGTTTGAAATTGGAAGGAGGAAAAAAACTGATTGATGAACCTTTAAGAAGAAATGTAAGTCTGTAAAGTCACATAGCAGGTGAAGATTCTCAATCAGCTGAAACATGGTAAACCCTGTTGGTTCAAAAAGACAGCTGGACAACTTCTTAGGTCTTCAAACATTTTGTTTCTCATCCAAGAAGTTTCTTAACACAGTTTAACTGTGATGAGTGAGTTGGCTTACAGATGGTCTTTTTTCTTTTCCAAATAGGCCCTATGGCTTATTTTACTTTCTCTAACCATTGACCCTTTCTGTGCAAAAATGCACATTTGTTTCACAAAAGGCATGACCTTTGTCCTGTAGATGTAGGTGGACTGCAGAGTCTTGACCTGAAGAGTTGGCTCCCCATTGCTGTGCCATGCGTTTGTAGCTGTTCTTTAGTTTCTTTTGTATAAAGGTCTGAACACTCCTCGCTGCAGTGAACTACATAAATGATGCCATACAGCTTGCTTTTTGTCCTGTATGAACCAGTTTTTGTCTGAGATTGTTGTTGGGTTTGAAGTTCACTGGGATGTTGTATTTGGAGAAAGTGCTTTTGAGATTTTCAGACACAAAAAAAGACCAATGCAGCAGCAATTATTTCAGAAGACTCTTCAAGTATTGGACTGGGTTTTATACACTCTATTTTAAAAGGTAACAGCAGAGTTAAAAGTTTATACATTTAAAAAATAGAAAGCAACTCCTACAATTATACTCTCTGGCAGCCCAGAAACTGCCAGCATAGAGTTTGATATATTAGCTTTTGCAGATTTGGCGAACACAGACCTCCAGTCTGCTAAAGCTACTTTGCTGCAAACTAGCAAGCAGTGGTGTCACTTAAATCAATAGTGAGGTTGGATGTTTCTTCAAATTTACTCAAGTTACATGCAAAACTGAGCAGCCAGTTACCCAAATAGTAAAAAACAGAGAGTCAAAATTATTCACCTCTGCGTGTGTCATTTTTGTTGCTTTTTATTTAAATCTTACCCATCAAAAGAAGCTGTAACCAAAGACATGTGTTGGTCGATTTGGAGGATTAATTAGATCTAATTCAACCCCTCAGCCTCTGGTGAATCTGATAGAACCTCACACACTGTGTGTCACGTTTCTCATTAATCTAAATTTTTTGTTCGATTGAGTTAAATTCCCAAGTGAAGCAGAGAAACAGAGCTTACAGTCAAACAAGCTGCCAAGGTTAAGTGTGTTGGCACTTCTTTTTGTTCTTTTTAGACCATTGTCATTATGTGCAGCAGAATTAATTCTGAAGAACTAACAGCTTCTTCTTGTAACAGCTCAAATACAATTCTAGGTTGGCTGACACTTGGTTATTAATGAAAAATGTGATCCAGTGTGTTTTATTCAAAGAGGGTAAAATCAATGTCGTTTTTTCAGGCAACCGTCAATAGTATTTCATTTATTTCTATTAATTTTGTGTTTCTAGCTGAGATTTGTCACCTTGTTACCATGGCACTGTGGCAACAAACAAAAAGACCTGTGCTGAAATGTATTTGATTCAAAACAAGTATTTTAGAGCTTTTGTTGGAATCAACCTGCTTAAAAACAACTTTGGTTTCTGCTTCTCTGCAGTAATGATGGTCTCTGTCATCAAATATCTAAACTCCAGTAGCAGTTGTTGTGTTTTAGCATTTTCTACAAATGCATATCATCAAAGCATTTCCGTTTAGGGTTAGGTAGAGGAGTACATATGGATAGAAACATTTTGGAGCTGGCAGCCTGTGCAGCTACTTTGCTAAATTGAGTAGAAGTGGGTCAGAATGCACTCTGGTGTCTCTCCACTAATGAACAGATGATAATAACAGAAGTATAAATTAATAACAATTCACTTGTGCAGTTTTCTTTTATCTGGGCTCCCCTGGCATGGCACAAACTACCGGATATGACAAGAGAAGTAATCTGGCTTTTAAAAGACATACGTTGAGGATTTATGACCCACTTCGTAACAGCGGGTCACATCTACAGTATGAAGATGTTCCCAACATACTGTACATGGATACCTAAAACTTTAAAAGGATGTAGCTTAATACCTCTTATTGGGATATTATGTCTTTTTATATATTTAATGGAACATGGCCCTGCTAATGCTTATTTCTTTTTTTAGTGTCAGGTCATTTTTTATTCAGATAACCTCACAGCTCACATGCAAAACTCCACTAAAGAGAATTTTATGCTAACTACGTAGCTGGAGCGTTCTAGGCCAAAAACGCTAAAAATGTATCGTGGTTCTTCTGTGCAAATTTGACAAACATAATGCCATGGAAACATTACTGATTGGGGAAAAATTCTTATGTATGATTTATTAGTTATCCGGTGAAGCGACACAAGCAGGATTTTAATATAACCTTTGAAGAAGAAGTCCTAAATAACACACAATGCCGTGTATGACAGGTGCTTCAAGCTGTAGAACCAACAAACAAGAATGAAGTTTTTTTTTCTATACGTGCCTTATAAACATTGGCTTGCAGGGGTTTTATAATAACCAGCTTTTCCAGGGTTTGCTGAAGAGATTGTGCTAAAAATTAATATCTCCCAGATGGAAAAAATAATAAATACTAAAAGTGTATTGTTTTAATGCTTGTGTACTTGCAGCTTTCAGGGGATTTTGTTTTATCACTTGACTGCTTGGCAATCCTAAATGAGGTGTTGAGCCTCTTTGTTTTTCTTGGAAATGTGATTCTGAATCTAAACTGCAGTGTGTTAATCGCTCTTTTGTTTAAAACCACGATTACAGAAAGCATTGCATGTTGTATCACAGATTTACTGGTTGAGGATTGTTCATTAATGGAATACAGGGTTTATCTCTGGAAAATACAGCAAAAATCATGAAAAATCTTTTTTTTTTTTGTAGGCTTTTAGTGGCACGCCTTACTTTTTGTTGAACACATTGAAAATGTTGTAATGAAGGTCACATTCAATAGGTTAAATGTGCACTTAAATGTAAAAAATTAAAATCTAAATAGAGACTCGGACCAAACATAGATGCAGTATTTCTTCCTTATGGAGTCAATGTAAAAGGTTATTGCATGGGGCAGGAATGACCTTTTTGTACTGTTTCTTATTGCAGGGGAGCTGAACAAGCATCTAACTGAAGATGCATTGTTGTTTAATCAGAATGTTGTTTATAGGTTGTGCAGCGTTGTCCATTATATTGACAAGCCTGTGCAACATCCTTCTTTATGCTGTCAGCTCCTGTGGCTTCAGAACCGTCTCTAGCATGGAGCCAGTTTTCATTTCCAGCTTCTTTTAGTCTTTTATTTTTTTAAGCTGCTGTCTAACTGATGGCTGCAAAGAAAATTACAATCATCAACACAGACATATAAGCAGCATAAACATGATCCTGCAGAAGCTGAGAACCTTAGCTTCCTGTTCCTGCTTGTAAATGACATCAGTGTTACAATTCAGACCTAATCACTCATCCAGGTATCTGTAGTTCTCCCCTCCAACATTATCAATCCATCTATCAATTTCCTATATCTGTTTTATTTGTTCCAATGCTGAGGGAAAGTGGTGAGTATCTCCAGTGTCCACTGAAAGAGAAGCTGGGTACATCCTGGACAGGTCACCAGTCCATCACAGGGTCACGCATAGAGATGAGCGACTATTCTCTCACACACACTCACACCTAAAGACCAATTTGGAATCACCAGTTAATCAAAAATGTATTATCTATGGGAGGAAATGAGAGTATGTGGAGAAAATCCATGCATGCCCAATGAGAACATGCAGAAAGGCCTCAGCTGGGAGTTGAACCAGGACTTTTTCTGCAGAACAACAGTTCTAATCATCTTCACCATCGTGGAGCCCTTTGAAGCTGGAAACAGTGTTCAGCTTATTCCTTTTAAATTATGTAATAATCATTTTTGTTTTAAGTTCTTAATGCAATGCTTTGTCTGTTCCAAGTCCACCTGTCCTTTACCTGTACCAGCTTATTACTGACCCCGCAACCACAGAATCATCAGAGAATTGAATTGTGGGGAAAAAAAAGTCAATAAAATATGAAAAAGTTGCATTTATACTGGCTACATTGAACTGATTACTGACTGTAAATCAAACTAAACACTGATTGTAAAGCTAGTTTTTTACTGGGTTGTGAAAATATGTAAGTTTTTATTTAGAATGATACTGATTTAGAACTTACACTTTAGCAAATGTCAAAACTGCAAAAGAAAATTCACGTGAATATCTTAATTTCTTGTGATTTAGTCTGTATTTTCTCCAAATTAGTTTCTTTTTAGCATGTTCATATTTTCTCACAAGTTCTTCAACCCTCACCAAGTTATCTCAAACTTCTTGCACTTTCCAACTCTCACACACTAATACTAGAAGGATCCAGAAGGTTCCAGACAACTGTGACTATTTGGAGAGATTTATGTGACTTTTTTCGAACATGACAGTGAGGGTCTCCGACTCAAGGAAATACGATAAAATGGAAAACTCTCATGAATTTAAAAAAATATTTTAACATCCTCTTCTCAAATGTCCATTGCAATTTGTCCACACAAGTCAAGACCCAGTAAGAATGTAAATCACACGCACATTGATAAATAAAGATTTAAATATATTTCATTATTCTCTTGTTACAATTTTACTTCTTCCTTACTGTTTATCATGTTTCAGTACCTTATATGGTGACTAACAATAACCAGCATGTTTTAAGAGTTCAGCACTATTATCTTGTTGACTTTTCTTGGGGGGGCAGTGTACTTGCTGACTGTATTTTACCCCCACTGTGTCTCAGCCTTTTTGCTAAACTGGTGATTTTTTTTTTGGCAGCGAGTTTTCCTTGATTGTGTCTGCACACTGAAGTGATGGGGTTGGAGCTGCGGAGAGATGAGTTTATTCAACATTCATCGATCAAACGGCCTAACCGAGATAAGGAGAGAATTCTGAGTGGTGCAGGGTTTCCCACCGAAGGGAGACACTGACCTGGATATAAACACAACAGCCCTGACACCGAAGCCTGTTTAGGGAAAAACATAATGAGTGCTATTCACTCAATACTATTGAAAAAATACATTTTTGTTGCTTTTTGCTGACAAAAGCTTTTGTGTATGCAGTAAAATAAGCTCGAGCTACTCAGAGAATAGTCTCATTGGGCTATGACACTCTGTGTTGGCAGTGTAATCAGTTGTTACATATTGAACCAAGATGAAGACTGCAATGAGGAAAAGGCCACAGGGAATGGTGAAGGTCCAATTTGTGAGGGTCCTTCTTGCGTGAATAATTTTATCTCCAAAAAGCAAATTAGTGTGCTTGTAATAAAAGACAGTCGTGGTGCTGTAGTGTGAGAAATAACCATAACAAGCATTAAGATAATTTGTGTAAGTCATCAAAAGAGGAAACATGACTGGGGGAAGCTTTAAATGCACTCAAGAGAAGACAGAGTTATGTATCTATGACAACTAAACTTATATTTAATGTAAAAGAAGACAGACTTGTCTCTATGGCAACTGAACTTGTATTTAATGTTGAACCTGACCTTTATCCTTTTCACCACATTGGCTTCACTCTGATGAGGCATTCAGATTGTGTCTTTATTCTCCGTCCTGTAGGTCATTCCCCTTCCTGTGGTGCACTATTACTAGTTGAAGCTAATTTATTATGACTTCTCCAGGCTTATTGTAGCATTCTCTATTGCATCAACTCTTCTGTTTAGTGTCCAACCAATACAAGGTAATAGAAGCAATGTAAACAAAAAGATTCCATGTTGAGTAATTGGATTGTCTCTATGTTTTTCTTGTATAGATGCAGGACGTTTAGTTTCACAGGGAAAATTAGAGGGTTATTCAACAACTTTCCCACAGTGGAATTAACAAACAGTTAAAGAGACCTTTTCATACAAATTCATACAAAGTCAGCAGCTCGTTCATATTCATTATTCGAATTTTCTGGACTCTGATAGGCTAGTTTGTTAGCCAATGAGGGCAAGGTATACTGTTTCCTGCCCCGCTGCGCATGGCAACATCAGACGTCGTATCTTCCAGTTTGCTATGTCTTATGCTAACAGCTTTTAGCTAACAGCATGCTAGGCATGGTTTCAACTGCAGGAGCTACCGAAAACTAATAAACAAAGGAGTTGTGATGTAACAGATACAGGCCGTTTGGACTCGGGAGAACTCGGGTTTTATCACCACCTGCGTAGTTTGAGAGATAAAAACTGAAAGAGAAGTTGTTGACCTGTTTTCACACCCACTATGCAGGTAAGAACACCTGTGGAGCTAAAATATTCAACAGACAACAGAAACCTCAGAAAAACCATTTTTAATGGAAGGGCCTCTTTAAGCAACTTGCTCAGGCATTGTGGGACTTCACATCTTACTGCGACAGTTACTCTGATACTGATGTTTCAGATGGTATTGAGACAAACTATTTGAAGGAAACGGTAAAAAAAAGACCTGTTCTGTATATTTACAGCAGGAAAACTGAATGTGAAGGCTGCTGTGGTTTACTTGCATTAGGTTAGTGTTAGCCAACATTGTTGAACAGTCAGTAGTGCTTTCAACTTTGTCTGTTGATTACTTGTATTAAAATCACATGGAAACATGAAATGATTTTTACAGATTTTTTATTTTTTTTCCTGCAGGTTTAACTTTGTCTTGTTGCAATGGAAACTACTCCAATCTTGACCAGTTATTAGCATATTAATGACTAAACTATTGATGTTGATTCATATAAAATTAATGGTATTGAATCAAAGGCAAAAAGGAGCCCATTATATTTCTTGTTAAAAATGTGAAATACAACCGTGGCTTGGTGGCAGATGCTCTGATCATTTGAGTATTTGATGTTTATTTTATTGTTGTTGGAGTTTAAGGTAGCATTTCTCAATAGAATATGAAAACAGCAGCGCATTAACCTTTATAAATTAAGTAAAAAGCTTTATTTTTATGCATTCACACATATTGTTTTACTTTTTGTTTGTGTGTGTACAAATATCCAGAATGAAATTTTTAGCTCTCCAATGACAGTTTAGTTCAAAAAGTACTGATATACCTGTTAAACATGAGAGCAGGTTTCCTGTTTGAATTGAGTCCTAATCTGTCTGTTAAACATCATTGTTTAGTGCAGATTACAAACCAAAGTCTACAGAAACAGCATTTAGTGGGTATTTTCCTCTTAAACTTGACTGCTGTTTGGAGATTTAGTCAGCTTTCTTTTCTCTACTGATAGAAGGAAATTTTCCGCTGTAGTAACAGGAAGCGACAGTCGCACATAACTGCACTGACAGCAGTAAGTGACACAGAGCAGCAGCAGCAGTGTTTGTTTATGGTCTATCAATAATGTCATGCTCAGCACCTGTTTACTTTGGCCTGAGAAACTTGGAGACGAGCGGGTTGCCTGTTTTTTTTTTTTTTCTTTACTTTTTTATTGAATCTTCCTTTGGGAGCCTTGAGAAGCTCTTTTCTGACAGATCTATTTGGCAGAGGTGAACATGGCGTCAGTAACAGATAAGTGATGTGTCTGCACACCCTCTGCCTTCCTTATCACTCATTTACGCCCAGCTCTTTATTCTGAGCCTTTACTCTGATCTGTGTGGAACTCTGAGACTCTTTTCCACTGTTTTGGCATTTGCACCACATGACTGTGCATTTCTTCCTCTCGTGCTTTGCCTCTCTGTTGATGTAGCTACAGTTGTCTGATTAGCGTGGGTGGTTTGAGATTGATGAAAAGGTCAGAGTTCATTGACTTCATTGACTCTAGAACACATGGATTTTGTTTCTCCGCTCTCTGTTGGGTAATTGATTGGACTGCCAATGCTTATGATTAATAGCTGCATTCAGTAATGTGTGTGGCTTCCTTATTAAGTTTGCTCTTTCTGTGAACCCTACACTGTTCTTAGCCCCGATTTGTTACTGCTTGCTTGCCTCAATTAGCTGTGATATTTACAGAAGCATTTTAACTGGCATGTGATAAACCCTGTAGATGTAAATAATGAGTCAGGAAAAAATATCTCATAGTTTGGAATGCCAGTTTATCACAACAAACCTCCAGATCTGTTGATTTGAAACATGCTTAACTTTATGACAGATTACACCCCCCCTGACAGATCCGAGATACACAAAATATTTTGTTTTTTTTAATGATTTTTCAGAATCTAAACCAGAGGTCATCAACCCTGGTCCTAAGGGCCCTCTGTTCTGCATGTTGTTGCTTCAACACACCTGATTTAGAGGATTAAATAACCTGCTGAGCATGTCATCAAGATCTGCAAAAGCTTTTGAATGACTCGTTTAAATGATCATCAGTAATAGAACAAACGGGGTTTCTTTGATATGATCATGTTTTTGTCTTTAAATAAAATCTTTTTCTGATGCAGGATATTATTTTACATCCTGTTCTTCAATGGCATTTTTTACTCATCAGCATTGTCTTTGCAGCTGCTTCAACTAATCAACAACACGAGATTAGACATTTTTTCAAGATGTCTACGCCACTAGAAGGTGTCCCATTTCTAGCTTTATATTTCATATGCCCTTTTTTCAGACCCAACAAAATCAACAAACAAGTTGCTCTTTTTTTTTTCTCTTTTTCTTTTTTTTGTTGCTCCAATTTCACAGAATAAATTCTTTTCAAATTCCTTCTCCAGAACTGATGAGCCCAGTCTCATGTAAAGTTGTCAAATAGGCATGGAATTAAAATAATTGTATTCAGTAAATGGAAATGAGGTGTGCATATTTTCTTTTTACAACTCACAAAAACACTCAAAGTGATTTAATTGAGTGTGACATTTCCTGATTGGCTTCATGACACTCTGTTGTGGGTGGGGCTTGACATCCTGGCAAGAAAAGAAAGGGGGATATATAAAAAGGATGTTGCATTAATAGCGAGTTTACTTTAAGTTCTATTGAAACATGGATATTAAGTAAAAAGGCCACTTTCAGTCTTAATTAGGGTGAGATGAATTATTTTCTAAACCTGACATATATTAACTTAAAACTAATATACCTAAACTTGAGTAAAACAAACATGGTAAAATAAATAAAATACACAGAATAAAATATAACAGTATATGGAATTATGTCACTGACTTTTTCTACAAACAGAATCATGAAATGTGGCCTTGAAATGTGTAATATTTAGATTTGTTAGATGAGTATTTCAGTGTTTTAAATAAATTCCACTAGATTTTCTTTTATCACAAATAAAACAACCAAAAATAAGTTTAATATGCATTTGGATTTATTCTCAGATTTATTTTCGATGTGCTTCAGGTGGATTTATTCTCACACCGGATCACCTTCTCTACAGCAAGTGATGACTGTACATCTCAAAACCCTCATTATTACCACAGACTTTTATTTGACTCTTTTGCAATAACTTCTCAGTGCCAAAGGAGCCGCCGACATCAATTTTAAATCAACTTGTATGAGGTTTAAAGTAGTCGCCAGGAGTGTGTGATTATGCTCATGCATACACGCTCACACACAGAGACAGAAACAAACTTCCTCCAGGGACTGAAGAAATTAATAATTCACACACATTCCTGTGTTCTCCTTTATGACATCTAAGAAAGTCAGCCAGTGGGAATGAGATTTGTGGGAGACAGACTAACACAGGCTCTGGTTATTGCCACTTTGAGTAGCCCACCTCACCTCTAACATCACTTCTTCTGAGTGTGAGACAGACACTGAGGGAGACGTTCAGAGAAACACCCATGCTAATGAAAGGACCTCATTGGACATGAATAACAGTAACACTGTTTCTTATAGTGTAAATTTTTCAGTCTTCTAAAATTCCCACCAGGGAGTTCTGCTGTGGACAGAAGGGTTCATATTTGTTGTGAGACTCTGCCTGACGGCTGCAAAGCCTCCTGCAGAAAGTCTTGTTTATAACCATCTTTTTTTTTTTTTTTTTTTTTTTTTTTT